>JBBPUO010000052.1:64012-81628 GCA_038094755.1 Caloboletus firmus | reverse complement strand
CGGGCCTCTGTTCCCGACTGGCCAGCGGCCTTCCGGTACGTGGGATGCTGCACCGCCCGCAGACCATATCCGGCTGGATCTTTGTTGGGTGATAACGACCATGTGCATGGGTGGTAATCACTCATTAGTGGAGCTCGTCGAATAGCACACGGAACTGAACGAGGACATATCGTGGCCCCTTCCATTGGAGTTCCTGTCTATCAAAGGAGGTCTCCTCTTTAGCCCGGTTGGACCCGTCCTCGAACGTTGCGTAGTCCTGGGTTAACAATGTAGGAAAAAATTTGTTTGTTCATTTCCGTGGGCCATCAACGTCGATGGTGAAATAAACACGTCTGACCTCTCCGAGCCTGAACCCGAGTCCTGACAACGCGCAATGGGTGATGAATGAACGGTAGCGATCATAACACGAACAATTTTTCCCCCTGGTCGGTTGGAAATCTGAGCGGGAATGCGCCTTTCAGTTCAGGTTCAAGGGGTGGCAAGTTCCATTAATTGAGGAAGCCACACCGTCCAACGTTCGACGTGGTCGACCACAAGGAAGTCTCAAGGCGACCGCGGAAGAACCATATCCCAGAATTATGGACGAGGAAATTACTGAGCTAGAGGGACTAACGCCATGCACCCTTAGGTTCGGTTGCTTCCATGCGTATCTGACATCATAATGAAGGCGTTAGCCGCTTCTAGAGACAAATTGGTGGCGGTCTGCAAGACAGGAGACCACCCCAACCTCGTCTCTCCTTGCAAATTTGTCTTCGCAGGACCGGAGATGAAGGGATGGCCAAGCAATTCCCCTGAAGGAGAGCGTCGAGAAACGTCAGTAGGTAATGCTACAGCAGTAAGCCTGCCTCAGGGCATCAAGCTACGCGCAGTGGTAGAATTAGAAGACACTCATAGGCAGCACATTTTTACAGACGTCCGGTGCCCATCAGAAGGGATGGGAGGCCAGCAGACAACTGCGGAAGGGACGAAAGCAGTTTGAAGCATCCCTTAGTACCATGACAGTGGCGCGCAGTATCTCTGGCATGATGCAGAACACCCTACACGGTGTCCATGAAATGAGCAGAAGGCGCACGGTGAGCTCGGGGATCCGCACCAAAGGACATCACGGTGACGAGGCTAGTACTTCCGGCTGTGGTCATTGGTCACACGTCAACAGTCACCAATTACGATTTCCTACACTGCCCACGGTCACGTTAGCGACATGCACTGTACCTTGCCTGGCTGACATTCGGTTCAACTCCACGGCAGCCCAAATCCGGATGCTACTTGATGGCGTGAACGTTGTCCACCAGGACCCTGTCCAAAAGTTCTTCACAATTCCACATGGCGCACGCCATGCAGCGCTACGCGGCCTGCAAATAAGTTACGTTTATTGGAGTGCGGCATTGTCTATGTATGAGATGGTACGGCGTGAAGGGGTTCTTGCCACTGATCACCAAAACACATCCCACGGTAGGGGACCCTGGTAGATTTGATTGGGATCGTCTGGACACCACTCTAGCAAACCACGCAGTTCCGGCGCGGACGCGTGGTAGGGATGAAATCGTATGAATGGGTTCCTACCCCGCCTTTTGGAAAGGAGGAAGTCGTGACAGCCATATATGTCAAGTGTATATGGCTGATAGCCATTTTTGAGCTATATGGGATCGCAGTATTGTCGGAATTAGTGTGAATCCTAGGATGGCGGCGTTCAACCCTTACCTCGCCTTCGCGAGCCGTGATGGCTTCATCATCTGTGGCGGGAGGTTCGAGGCCAATGTACTCGAATAGCTGAACAGGGAATCTAATTGCCGCTCGATGTAGTTCTTCGAACCGTTGCCGCTTCATCTCGTAGCCAACCACGGTAATTTGAGATGGATATCTCCCAGTGATCTCGTGAAACCGTGCTATGGAAAACAATACGTTTTGATACGAATCGAGGGCATACGGCTCCGTCGTGGCCCGAGAAAATGGGGTACTGGCACTTGTAGCTGCAGTGATCTGAAATAGATTCATGCTTAGCGCAAGTCGCATGTATGACTCTGCTTCAGTTGTCGTCGATTGGAGCCTAGTTTGACCACTGTGGAGCGAGATTATCCGATGGGTTAGCGTTCGATCGAAGATAAACGTGTCGTACGAGCCCCTACCCACTGAACACCAGCAAAGAATTTTTGTCTTCCAACGCAAGGAGTACCCTGGAAACATTCAAATGTCAGCTCATATCCCGAGGTCGAGCTCGAGGTGGTCACGCACGCGTGGCCAAAAGAGCGCAACCCAGCTTACCCTTGTTTGATATGATCGACGAACGCAGATACCCGACCGCCCCCTCTCTGGTAACCCTCCAGCGTCCAGAATTCTTCGTCAAGAACCTCATCCTGATTAGAACCAGACCAAATTGCGTGACCAGGTACCACAATAAGGTGAGAGAGACGCCTCAACGTCTCATCGCGCCGTATCGTGGCAAGAATACTACCCGGCGGGGTATAGCCCATCAAACCCACACCGGACGAATACGAATATGCCGACGAAGATGAAAAGATGAAAACGAGGTTATATAGGAAAGACATGCAACCTAATGCAGCCAAGAGCAGCACGCCCAGGTTGGTCAGTCTCGAGCGCCCACTGAGAGACCGGAGAGCGGCACGGTAGTCGAATGAGCGTGAGCGACCGCCGGTAGCATGATTGTAGTGGAAACGTCGGGAAGCTGGGCCAGAGCTTAGGGCTGGTGTCGGGAGCATCGTTCAGCACGAGATGGTCATGTTCAAGTTCATCGCCTGGACACAAAAAACTACCGAGGGCGTCCGAAAGAGGAAGGAACCCGACTAGGGGGCGACTCGCGGGAGAAGGTTCAGCCGCGTCTGCAAGTCTTTTGCTCAGCCCTGGTACAACGTTTACCAGTATAGTTTACGGTGACCACAAGCAATCAAAAAGTCCGAGTCTCCGCACGTGCAGCGAAGCCATTCACCCACTCACCAAAGCCTTCCGTTACTAGTTCCTCCGATTTCGATAGTATTCCGCCGACACACTCGCACTTATAAGGACTTTTGGTATAGGCACATTGTTGAGAGCTGAGCGGGCCTGCCAGGATGCCAAAATATCCGTAGGTGTCTCTCACTCAAGTTTTCCTGCAAGATTTGTGGGTAAGTCCAACCTCTATCTCTGCAGGTTCAGTGCATCAGTCAAATCATTTCGCGTTGCAAGCTAGCCGTGGACAGCTATGGATCCACTAATATAGCGGTTCAGGGGCATGGAATGTCATAGGTAAGTGAATGATAGAGTCCATGTCATGAGACGAGAAACATGGCGATCCTATCGGTATGTCGACATGCCCATGGATATTAAGTAGTTTCTTGTGCTACGGGCGTGGATAGAAAGAAAACAAAGCACGGTAGATTAGGCGTTTTAGGGTATTCACGCGGGGTCTATCACCTGACGTCGCGCAATGTGCGCTCCGTTCCATTGAAGAGCGTCGATGGCACATTCTGTGAATGTCGCTCGGTACCTCTGGTCATCCGAGTCTGCCCACTCATTTGGTCAACTCATTCCACCGTGCGAACGGAGACGATTGAATCACTGCTTACCAAACCTTGGCAGCGCATCGAATACGTCGTTCTCCATAGGCACCACGGGCCAGTGATGGTTGGGGGGAACGCTTCCGCTCATCCGAGGTTGGCTAGTGGTCTTCTCGCCTAGGCGAAAGGTGGGTCAAAGGAGTATGAGCAAGACGATAACCGAATCTCACAATTTCGTCCGTAGTAATCTCCGTCGAGAGCATCAGCGAACGTGAGGTGAAGCTGACTGCCGAAGTGGCCTTCCCGTAGTGTTCGTCTCGCACTTCCATATACTTGATACGGACCAGCGGTTCTGACCCGACTTCGGCCGTGAGCAGGTGATGAATCGAAGACATCTGACAGCCACAACCAAGTGAATCAGGCACGAGTTTCAAAAAAAAAAAAAAAAAAACTGAACGACGGGGGTCGGGAACAGACTTACAATGATGCCGTTCCTCGGTCAAATTCTGTTGTTGTTTGAAATTATGAATCGGTCCAGGAAACGAGGGCATAAAGTGATCCTGTGCATATCTTTGGCGTTGCAAATGGTCGTGTTCCTTGGGAATTACGTCTTGCGCTTGTTGAGCAGGGGATGGTGCATAATATACTGATCCTCCAGAAGCATGGAACGGATGTTGAACTTCTACGCTTTGAGTGGCAAATGAAGTTGGGTCATCTGCGGCGGAAATTGGGGAGGGAACGACTGGATCGCTTGGCGAATGTGAATGATTAGATGAGACAGAGGTGTTATTATAGGCTGGGTATACGAGAAACGGGTCAAGGAGATCTCCCGAAAAGAGCGTGGAAAAGGAGTTTTGGGACGGGACAGAACCTGAAGACCCTGTGTCGCTCGCTGGGCCCGAGCAGAAACGTTCTGAAGGAGAAGGCCCCGATACCGCGTCCGAGCTTGCACCGGATGGTGCGGCCGCCCAGTGGCATTCACCCTCGGTCTGCTGATCGATTGGCAGATGATCCGCGGGGATGTATGACTTCGGAGATGGGGAAGCAGCAGGGTGAGGAGTCGTAGGGATCAGCACCGGCGCCCGATCTTCGGAATCAGGGCTTCGCGCGACCGTCGTGGCCGACAACGTCGGCACCATACCAATTCCGGACGACCTGGAGGGCCGAATGACAAACACGCACTCTTTCCCACGTGCCTTGCACTTGCTGCAAGGCCGCTGCAAATCACACTTCACTTTTGAGTCGGCACAGGCCTGACAGGACCGTCGCCTCGTGCGGTTAGCATGGGACCTAGAATCACGGGTGAGATCGAGTAGGGGGGACGGGGCACGCACAGGACGGAGGGGAGGAGATAACCGGGCGAAAGAAAAAAAAAAAGAGAAGACACCCACGAATCACCACATGTTTTCTTATGTCGCGTCAGCAAATCACTGCGGGTGAACTGCGCATCGCAGGTCTGGTAGGGTTGAGTCCTAAGCATGGAGGAGTGAAGAAACATTTTTGCAGGTGCTCACATCACACCGATGGGACCTGTCTCCAGTGTCTGTACGGTTCGTGCGCTGAGCTTCGGTGTTTATACAGCCGAATTGGGGAAAACCAAGACTCACGGGTACGCAAGTGGCGATTGAGATGGGTGGTGCGGGTGAATTTCGCGGGACAGTGTGGACAGAGTTTCGTTTGAGGAAGGACAGGTATATTGCCCTTGTGCGAGCGCATCTTGGATACAGCACCGTCTTTCCTGTACTCAATGACAGTCCGAGCCTGCGGTACCGTGACGGAGGAAGCGGCAGGATCTGCGCGATGACGGGAAGAGGTCGACCCAAAGGCCATGTTGGGAGGGAGGGGAGAGTCAAGCCGAGAAGATTGGATACTCGAAAGTCAATCGGTGGACATATTCAAGGTGGAAACGCTTTATACATGGGACTGACAACCTCTCTGAACCCTGCAACTCCGATAGTGAATAGCATGCAATGACCGAGGCAATACTAACCTAAATTTGATTTCAGCGTAATTAACCCGAAAAGGAAATGATAACCCGGCGAACAAAACCCGATCTAGCATGTTATCGACATTGAGAGATGAATTTAAAGTTGAGGTGAAATTCTTACCCGAGAGTCTTATTTTCTACGCCGTGTCACCATCGAGTCCGCTGAACCTGCAAAGCGTGATCACTGCGTGGCCGCTCGCCGACAACATGCCTTGTGAGTTGATTCATGAGCTGACGAATCTGAGATCCTAGCTCTTCCACAACTTTAAAGACCGCGTGTTGAAAGAAGAGCAAAACAAAATAAACAAAACAAACCTGACCGCTCAGGTCGTGGAGCGTGCTGATCGACGTGCCGGACAGCCCCAGATCAAATACCTATCCGACGGCTCCTGGGAATCAAGTCCACCATATCGCTCTTACGCATGCTGACAGCCATGGCCACGGTTACGTCTATGTTAACCAGGTATTGCCGATGTGCAACATTCAGATCCATCCTCCCTAATCCTTTGAAAAGTAGAACGGGTTTGGTTTCTTCCTTCCTCGCCGCCTCACGCTTACGGCTGAAACTCCTGCTCTAGTGCCCATTGCACAGCTTGCTCCACGTCCTCGACCTCGTGTGTTGGGCGGTGGCTTGGCCGTCCCTGACATGGGTCGTAAACACCCGTCCTCACCAGTATAGACTTCCAACGTGCGGCATTCGCCCCTGCAATGTCGGACTCTGGATTGTCTGAGGAGCGCAACATGAATTCGTCGCCACTCTTGATATGGCAGACTCTGCGACTCACCCCCAACCATATACCTGCCGAGCGGATTATGCAATTGTCAGCAGGAACAACGGATTGCCCTTGTTTGTTACGAACACCGAGTCAACACAGGATTTTTTCAGCAGTTGTTTTCGCAACACCTGCTCCGCGAACTTGTAAGTCGCTTCCGTCGGTTTTCCAAATTGGGTATAAGGATATGGCGCTCCGGTGAGCGACTGCGGGCAAACGCCTGGTCATTATCTCTGGAAGATGCAGAGTGGATTCAACCCAGTCACCTTGAAGACAGCTTGGAAAGCTACTTTGAACGCGCCTTGACCAAGTCGAGGTCTATCAAAATCCGATTTCCATACAAGATCCGGATTGCAGAAAACGAGGTCAACCGCCTTTCGCGTACGTTCTGGTAAGTAGGGACCGCCCACAACGCCGCCTGACTGGATCAAATCGCACATCACTTGGATATCAAGGGCCCAGTTTCGAGGATCATGGAATACAATGATAGCGGCGATGCAGGTTTTAGAGAAGTCGGTTATCTAATGAACACCAGATTTCGCTTGATTGAAAAGTTGATCGGAGTACCAGCAAGCGGACTAGCCTTGACTGTCTCCTGCTCTTCAGCCGTAAGACCGTGAAGTGGCCACACACTGTTACCTGTTTGAGAAACTGCTTGGAACCGAACGACTGCAAGTGACTTACGACTTATTCCAAGCAAGTACGTCGAGGGTCGTGTAAACATGCCTGAAACCGTAGCTATTCTCGAGATCAGAGATCTATATCAACAAGGCAATGCGGAGAAACATATCAAATAATTACCCTTCGGCAACCTTGCGGAGGATGTCGCCCTTGCCGCCGAGCACTAGCACCGGTAGATCAGCATACTTGTGTACGACAGACTTTAGCACGGTGTGCGCCTGAATATATCGTTCGGGATCGATCTGTGTGAAATCTTCTCAGTGAATGGCACAGGTCATCTCGCACCGCGGATCTTACTTTGATTCCCAGCTGCTGACTGAGTTTGTGGCAGCGCGTTGACTCGCTCACGCCACCGCCGTTAGTTAGCTGAAAGATAATTGAGTTTGATGGGAAGTGGGAAACATGAGGTATCGTTTACTAAGAGGTATGGTATTTTACTTCGGAAAGCGATCAGGACGCGCGAGAAAAGGTGGAGTGGAAGACAAAAAGACACACATGGCGAATTGATTATTGCCATCCAGGATCGACAATGCGCGCTTTGCGGCTGGTAGGGCGTTGTCACCACGAACGAGAACGCCATCCTGAACCACAGATGGGGAGTCAGTGAAACTACAGCATGTTCGGGACCCAGGAAAACTTTGAACATGTCACGGACGATATCAAACACGAACGCCAACGGCGAGGCAGCCCTGTGAGCTTTTCAAGCGGGATCGGTATGAGAACCCAGTGAAACTGAATAAACGATAGCACGCGTTGTGGAGACTCACCTGTGCGATGTCGTACAAAAGAGCTGAATGGAGTGACATTGACGTACTTTGAGCACATGTACCTCTGCGAATACAGGGTGGTCAGTTGGCGCATCATGATTCTGGGCTTCTCGGTATGTTGCGTGAGAGTCAAGAAAAACGCGGTTTGCGACCTGCAGAGTAGTTCATGAAAGAAATATGAGTGACAAGTACTAACTATGGATGAGAAGGGACAACCTTGGCGATGTAACTTGATACGCGCCAGGGCCCTGAAAGACGACTTAACTCTGAGACCACGTTGTATTGTTGAAGCGCGTGGCCGCCAGGCTGTTGAACGAACAACCGTCTCACCGCGGTGTCCACAGGTCCGGCTGAAACCGATCCGGACGGTCCAGAAATAAGTACAACATTCCGTGGTACCGAATTACCTAATCGAGATCGACACTCGGACCTCCTCCAGTACCGAGTCACTCACTCTTACAGCAACTAGAAACGGGGCCGCTTTTGATTCTTGACTTCTGCCTAATGGCTCCGTGCGCCCAGCTCATTAATGTGAATAGCATTAGCAAATCTACCAGTTCACCAGAGAGTGCTTAACTGGGAACCAATCCGAGCCATCTGGTCGGTTGGAAGGCCTTGGAACCTTCCATTACCAGCTGTACTTTCATTTCAGCATCTTGGGCAGAAGACGGCGTTCATACATATAATGGAGTGATACACAAAGGCAAGTCAAGATACCTGAGAAGGCTCGGATGTGTCTGGAAACCGATCATTCTAGGTGGTGCAGAGTGCCTGATTGGAAGCCATTTTCACGTTGCAAACCCTCGTTAAATGACAGCAGACACCGAACCGTTGCAGGTGACATGCTATCCCATGCCTTCCACGGAGAACTCCTCTCAAGATGAGGCTACATCGTTACCCGCTGCTCCACCAAGCTCCACGGGACCCATCTCATCTTAGGCCAGTCTACGAAGCATCAACATGGTCTCGGCACCTGGAATACGCAGCCCCCTACGCACCCTGGAGTTACACCAAGAACACTTGATGCAAAACAAGTTCAAGGGCGGTTTTGAATTAAATAAATATTGAAGATGTGATGATCACTTTCTATATCATGCTGCTCGATTAGGCTGGCTATTCTACTCGAGGTCGTCCTCATGCACGCCCACCACTGATCTAGATTCCAGCCCACACCACACCCAAGGACACTGGGCTAATCCCCCGTTGTCAAATGTGTTATCATAATCATCCCGGGCCGAAAATAGCCTCAAAGCACATGACAGGAGTGACCGAGGTCTATATACAGCCACCGTCCTTTATCTCTTACCTCTAACATCATGGCTGATGTAGTATCGCCTCGGTTTGCAGTGGTCGCAGCCGGAGCAATGGGCTCCGCGGTGGCCAACAGACTCACCAGGGCCGGTTGCACAGTGTATACCAGCTTAGAAGGACGCTCCGAGGCGACGCGTCAACGCGCCAAAGACGCGGGGATGCTTGATGCATCTTTGGACGATATTGTGGTCGAAGCAAACTGGATACTGAGCATACTTCCCCCTCGAGACGCAGTACAGTTTGCCGAGAAGATTCGGGATGCTGCCACGAACCGGGTCAAGCAAGCCAACCACGAACCTTTCATGTTTATAGATTGTAATGCTGTCAGTCCGGAGACAGTAAAACGCATCGCAGAAATCTTCGCGGGTACGGGAATCAAGTTCATAGATGCCACTATTATTGGAGGTCCACCAAGGGATGGTTACGATTCTACGTTTTACGCATCGGCTGCAACAGAAGATAGAAACGAGCTGGACGCCTTCGTGGCGCTCTCCAAGTATGGGCTGAAAGTTTTGCCGTTGACGGGAGGGGGTGCAGGTGTGGGAGATGCAAGCGCGCTCAAAATGTCATATGCGGTGAGCAGTCCTCCATTTTGGATGTTGGCTCGATAGAAAGGTTGAGCGCCACATAAAGGGAATCACCAAGGGAACGACTGGTTTGTATACGACGATGATCTTGGGTAAGCAAAAAGTAGGTGATACGGCGAATGCACTCCGATGCCTGCTTCAGCTGCCCACGCGCCGTCACCAGCAACTGCGGAAGCACTAATCAAAGAGCTGAGCCTGTCGCAACCCGGACTGCTCGACCGGTTGGTAAGAACTGTGCCACCAATGCTTCCGAAAGCATACCGGTGGGTAGGAGAGATGGAGGAAATCGGGGAATTCGTGGGTGGGAAGGAAGGTGATATCTATAGAGGACTCGCGAGGATATACGAGCGGGTTGAGAAGTCGCTGGATGGGGATCAAGCGGACGTAAAGATGTTGGGAAAATTTGTAGAAGATGCGAAGAGAACGCAGAAGAAGTGATACAGGACCTGGAGAGTGAGGAACTCATCTGTCAAGTTGCGCTGTTGCAGCTGTCCAAGTTCGTCGGCAAAATGGACACAGCAACCGCGCGCCTTTTTCATTTTACCGCGTCAATCGGCATGATTTGATGGGGACTCTTCGGACTCGACGCCAAGGATCGTTGACACGATATGATCCCTGTCTGTCTCAGAAACGGAGCGCATAAGTTGTAGGAACCTGGGGAATCGAGGATGATGATGATGATGGTCAG
Source organism: Caloboletus firmus (assembly GCA_038094755.1). Lineage (NCBI taxonomy): Eukaryota > Fungi > Basidiomycota > Agaricomycetes > Boletales > Boletaceae > Caloboletus > Caloboletus firmus. The sequence continues at coordinate 71,343 of JBBPUO010000052.1, read as the reverse complement.
TCAGGCCTGGTATTAACCGAGTAACGAAGGTGAATACGGAGTTACTAAACTGGATTACGGGATAGCAACCTTGAACGGGGTGGTCTATCTGCACCCAAAGCTCACGCAAATTTTCACCATTTGAGTTTGGCGTTTCGCCAGTATATCCTCCTCCGCCGGCTCAGTACACCATCACCATCCGCTCGACGAGATCTTTGCTTTGTACTTTACTACTTGGAATCGTCAAGTCTACTCTTCGCTCTTTCTCTTTCTCTCGCCCTGCACGCGATCCGCACCTAGTTGCCATTACTACACCCAATGGCGACCCCCGAAGTCGATAAGGCCCTCGATCAGACCGCGTCCTCTCCCAACCTCACTGCCATCCCTGCCACGCCACCCGAGCCGTTGCCGGCCAAGGCCGATGTAACACTCAATGGTACTTCCACCCAGTCGTCTGCAATAGTGGTGCCGCAAGTAAACGTGAACGGCGAGCCATTGCGGAGTCCCCGTCCGTCGGGAACATTTGCACTGCCGTTTGATCCAGACAGCTCGACGTGGGGTGCGAACTTTTGGGTCACTTTGGTCGATCCACAGGTGTGTCATGTCTCACCCTCCGTACCGTTGATGACCAGTACAAGCGCCTTCGCACTTCTTTAAGACCAGCACGACGTTCTTTGCATGCCCAGCGACAGGCCAAGTTAGCTGGGATCCTCCATCGGGCACCTTTGTGTAAGTCGCAGTGTCGCAATTTTCAAATTTTGTTTCTCAGTTTTGTGTTGTTTCCATCTTTCAGGCTCCCTCCCAATGAGAATGGCGAGTGGTGGGAGCTCAGTGACGAGTCTCGTGGCGGAATACCATATTATTATCAAACTAAAACAGGAGAGACCGTCTGGGAGCGCCCAGATGGATTTGTCATTCCCCTGACTGTCATCCAAGTAACTCGAGCTCCCTATCCTCGTTCGCAATATACTCACTGTAATGTGTTAGCAAACAGCTCTTGGTCGTCGCCTCTCTCAGACCGGCATGCGTAAAAAACCTTCCATTAGTATCCAGGCCTCGACACCCGATCGCCAAGCCCATCGCAGGGCTCGAGCACAAACCGGCGGTGTTGACAAGGATACCCGCCATGTCTCACCTCGATCGGGTGACACAGATCTGCAACCACGACCTTCGTATTCGTCGGCACGTAGTTCTCCGGCTCGGATCGCACTGACAACGAGCGCGAGTCCTGCCAAAAGACAGCACCACCCATCGCCACCTATCAAACGCGCCTTCTCAAACGACCAACATGGACAAACGAACGGGTCGATCCGTGGTTGGCCGAACGGATTGGTGCACACCAATCTTCCTCCAATTCCAGCATCCCCGTACACGTCAGAGCCGTCTACCCCCGCTTCTCGTAAGTCGATATCGCTCAGTTCTGCAAATGGCAAGTCGAGCCCCAAGGAAGAGAAGCAACGGCACAATGGTGGCAGTAACGGTGTCGTGACTGATACCGAGGACGAGTCGCCATCGCGATCGAGATCCAAGTCCTCTTCATACGTACCCTATAGGTCCCCTGCACCGCAAAGTTTGAATGCCGCAGTGGAGATGCTCTCGTTATCGGAGAAGAGATCAGCGTCGGATCATGGTCATCCCGTGGCACTGCGTCCTGGCGCTGCGGAGAGCAAGCCACGTCCAAGTACGAGTAGTTCGAGTTCAAAGTCCAAGGAGAAGCGTGACGTCGCACAATCTCCGACGAGGAGCTTAACGACGCATGGCACATTCTGGATGACACGGAGTACATCAACGCCACCAACTGTGAACGGCAAGACTATCAGTAGCCCCATCCCTAATGAAGGTGAGTCAAATCCCTTCACTGATTAGTTATTCCTAATTAGGCTTGGCAGAGGCTTCGTTGGACATGAGTCCACTCAAGAACCGGTCGACTGGCAAACCTATCCCTGTCGCGGCTTCGGGAAGTCCGCCACCTCCCGAACATCGCGCCCCCACTGCAACGCTTGCATCAGGGTCTGTATACCTATCCTTCACCAAGGCAAAGTCGGTTGATGATTGTCTCCTAGAACATATCCTGTGCTACCTCATGACCTCGCTTCCGATATCCAGCAATTCGTAGAGTCGGATTACGCCAGACAATACTTCTCTACCCATCGTACGGGATTTATATTCCGCCGTAGAGTCCCGGTGGCACAAATGATGACTTGGCAAAAGGCTCCGCTCACCTCGCCTCTCCTCACGCTGAATCGCCCGCTGAAAACGGATGCAGTCAAGATCTTCAAGGTGATCCAACATATCATGGGTGATCGTGAACGGGAAAAGCCAGCCGGTATACCTGTACACAATGGGTCGACGTGTTCGCTTCCTATAAATTCGATATGCCTCCTTGAGGAAGAGCGGTGGTTACTAGGAGAGGGCCTCGCGCACGGAGAACTACGAGACGAGATTTACTGCCAGTTGATGAAACAACTAAGTGGTAATCCCAATCCGGAGAGCATTTTTAAAGGATGGCAGATGCTCTGTGTACTGCTAATCGCGTTTCCTCCGTCGAAAAACTTCGAGGCTTACCTACGCTCCTTTATTCTCCAACGGACATCTCAATCCGAAGGCCGTGTGGACGTCATGGCGAAACACTGTTTACGTCGATTGTCTGCCATTTCGAAGAAGGGTCCGAGGGGGAAACCGCCATCTGTGGCCGAGATCGAGACCGCGTCCGATGCAGCCTTCAATCCATCTACTTTTGGAGAATCGTTGGATGCAGTTATGCGTTTACAAGGGCGCAACTATCCCAACGAGAAGATACCGATTATCCTCCCATTTCTAGGAGATGGCATCCTCGCATTGGGCGGCACGAAATGCGAAGGCATCTTTCGAGTACCAGGCGACAGCGATCTCGTTTCGGAGCTCAAGATCAGGATCGACAGGGGATACTATACGCTCGAGAGCGTTGACGACCCGCATGTCCTTGCCTCACTGCTTAAGCTGTGGCTTCGCGAGCTCTTGGATCCGCTTGTTCCCGAAGAGCTCTACAACGACTGTATTACTGCAGCCGCTGAGCCAAGTTCGTGTATAGCGATCGTTCGACGATTGCCAACGATCAATCGGAGGGTTGTGCTCTTCATCATCAGCTTTTTGCAGTTGTTCTTGGAAGAGAAAGTGTTGGCTAGCACGAAGATGACGGCTGCGAACATGGCACTAGTCATGGCCCCAAATCTGTTGAGATGTAACTCGGATTCGACAAAGGTCGTGTTTACAAACGCTCAGTGAGTGTTCTTGTGTCCAATTTGTGATAAGCAATGTCGAATTGATTGGGTTGGCGAACAGGTTCGAGCAAATGTTCGTCTATAACCTGCTATTACACCTTAATTGCAGCGAAGCCGACGAGGACTACGTGCCTGTTCACGGACGAGGCGCAAGTCTCCCTAGCTCCCCAAAACCCCGCGCGTCCAAGTCTCGGAATAGAAGATAAACTACTGCTCTAATCCTCGTCGGCCCGGGGTGTTTGGGATACTAAGGATAGCCCTTCCAGGTCAATGGCTAACTTACCCTTCATGCTCTCTTTGACACATCGTTCGCTTGAACACTTGCGGTCTTACTGGGCAGACCAACGTATCGTCCGGTTCGCTCGTACCAACCACAACAAACTATCCGCTCAGTGTCCTACTGTTCTTACTCACCGTTGTACTCGAAATACACTTACCAATACCAATACTTCCGTCGGTAACCTCACCGCCCGCATGTTCATCGATACCTTGGCGCACTACTAAATGTTTGCTCTTCGAGTCCACTCTTTTCGCTTTTACATTGATTTCCCTTCCTCTGGTTCACCACCCACAAACGTTCATTCATTCCTCATTCGCTCTCTGTTTCATTTTGGTTACTAATCTCATCTCTGTGCGTCTCACTTTCTTGCTTCATGTGGCATCTTTGTTTCTTTCAAGGAATTTATACCAATTGTACATACCATGTCGATATATCTCGCGTTATCCACTTTCGTTCTTCGAGTACATGGTTTTATAATAGTTATCTCGCAATCCTTGCTTTCTTTTTCCTTTGCTCTTACCTTCCGTGTGACCCGCGTACACTCTTTTGATAGATTTAGTAGTAATGGAAAAACGAGAATGAATGTGAACACGGAGCATCTGAACTGAGTAGGACACCATTGGAAGCGCACGCGCGATCTCAGATTGCAGAGCCCAGAAGGCTGTTCGACCCACATAACATGGATCATGAGAAGGCCACAGTCAAGAATATAATCATGGAATCAGAAGTCATTCGACACACGAGATTATCTTACACGATACACAATGGTGAGGTGATCTATCCAATGCTTGTGCGATCCCCCGAATCACCCACAACCTACCGTTTCATTTTGGCGTGCTCTCTGGCTTGTCGAGCGGTCCGGGGGGGGGGGGGGGGCTCACCTGGCGCTAGGTAAACGTTCTTTGTCGTGGCGTCCTTTCCACCTTTCACGTTTATGTGTTGGACCTAAGAGGAACGATCTCAGTCGTTGCACTACTGGTATGCAAGCGAGCCAGTGAGGGACTGACATGACCATAGCTGTACCCCTACGTCCCTCCCTCCTCCTTTTGCGGCTGCGGGCAATCCTATGCGCTTTCCCTATCGTAAGCTCAAACTTGAGTGCAGAGCCGTATTAGTCACCGCAAGGTCTGGCCATTCAAGCTTTCAAGCTTATATATCAGTCAGCCGCGTCTGCCGGGTAATATGCTATTGCAAGCATCCGAGAGGCTTTACCGCTCACGCCAGCATTACTGGAACAGTGCGCGCTGCGTCGAATGCCAGTGTTAGTAGCTTGGGGCCCCAACCCCCGCCGACTGGGCTTCTGGGAACAGAGAATACGGTTGGATTGATCCGGTTTACTAGAGCCTAGGCAGGCACGCTTGGCTGGTGCCGAGTACTGCTGGGAAATTGTTTGTGGGGGCTAAAGAAGATGAAAAATAAAATATGAGAAGAGAAGAGAAGAGAAGAGAAGGATAAAAGAAATCGACGCCAGCAGGGTTCGAAGTCATGCCCTCAGAGAGTTCGAACAGATCTCTAATCTGTCGCCGTAACCACCTGACTATAGCGCCAATGCTCGCTATGCGTGCTGCATGGCTGTGCCTCGCGTGGCGCGATACGTGTCACTGGAGATCATTGTAGTGATAAAGTTAAAATAAGATACGATGAAAAGCTTTGAATTTCACGGATGTTTAAGTATAGGCGGGTCATATGGTGGAGTTCTGCAGAAAACACTTGTTTCGTCGGAACAAAAAGTTCGGAGCCAGATGATTTGAACCTGTGGGAACAGATTTCTGATCTGTTCCTGTAACCACTTGGCTATAATACCATACATGCTGTGCAGCCCTAATGACTGTGAGGGAGGCTATTACAGCGAGAAAATAAAAATAAAATACATTCAAAAATTAATGGAGAGTGCCATAAAAATGCTTTGCCCGTCAGAGTAACAAAAACATTCGACGCCAGCAGGATTCGAACCTGCGCCCTCAAAGAGGAACAGATTTCTAATCTGTCGCCGTAACCACTTGGCTATAGCGCCTTGATTAAGGTGTGTGGAGTTATCCACATTATATAACTTTACCTATTCCCCGGGCCCGCCTCATATATTTACACTGTGCGGCTGACTTCGAGAGCATCTTTGCGATGTTGGTCTATCGTCCTCGACCCCCCCGTCTCGTGGCTCTTTCTGTCTTCAGTACTTCTCCTGTTCGCTTTACCTCCACCTCCACCAGCCCTGCACCCGCCACTGCATCCACCTCCCAGAAGCCCCAAGACTCCATCTTCACTGCGCCCGAGTCACCATGGGATCACGTTTTCTCGGACATCGAACCTGTCTCCCCACTCCTCCCTCCCGGCCAACGACTCCGCACCCGCCCAAACGATGGTAACAACGCCGGCGCCGGTCCTACGGCCCTTTCCGGACGCAAGAAAGGCCAAAACCAAACCCTCATGCAGCGGGCGTCGGGTGTCAGACATCAACGCGCGTCCCTCACGGCACGCGAGATGAGCGTGTTCAACGAGATGTTCGATTTGATATTCAATGCGATGTCTGCACAGGGTGGAAAGCCCTCGGAATCGGGTTTGGATTCGGGTTCGTCCTCGTCCTCGTCCTCGCTTGCGCGGACGTCCTCTTCTGCCACTTCATATGCTCCGTCATTTTCGGGTCAGACGCCCAGTATTAGTCGTGCAGGTGTCCCACTGAACGACGTTTTCCGCACACTGCGTCGTCAAACGTCGCGCGTTCGATGGACTACGGCTATCGACGAAGAACTGGATCGAAAGAAAGAAACGATGGAGCTATTCAACACAGACCACGAACTCCTCCAATGGATAATGATAGACCTTTTTGGGGAGTCGCAGCAACGGGACCAGGAAGCCAAGGGAGCGACCGCAGCATCTAGCCTTGGTATGACAAGGGGAGAGGGAAAAGGTTCTGTAGTGGCGGCGTCCTCTACTGACGCTGCCGCTACGTCACCATCATTGTCCGCGTCGTCTTCCGGTTCGCCCAAAGGACATCCCATCAACCACTCTATTTATCCCCACCTTATCGCACATGCGATGCGCATCTTCCGCACAACCTATTCTAACCCATCACTTTCGCTTGCCATTTTCAACCATGCTGCGCACGCGTCCATACCGTCTTACGTCTTTGGGTGCACAGCACCGGCCTACAACGAGCTGATTGAAGCCAAGTGGGAAGGGTGGGGCGACTTGGAAGGGGTCTGTGATGCGCTTGAAGAGATGAGGGCGAATGGAGTTAAAATTGACGGACGGACACGTATCGTGGTGGAGAAGGTGAGGAGGGAAGTTGGAGAGGCACGGCCGGTAGAGTTGGAGGAACCTGGGTTGGGGACCGAGGATGGTCATGCAAATCTCGACGATGCAAAAGATGTCAATCCACTTGCAAGAAAAGTTTGGAGAGAGTTGGGAGAAGCCGAGGTGATGGGGCTCCTTCACCGAATCGAGCGACTTGCACTTCGCGACCGGTCTCGCAAGTCAACGTCCAGTCCACACGAGGAGTCATGGAAGAGTGCTGTGCTGCAACCTGCGGAAGATGACGGGTGGAGTTTCGATGGCTGGGATAAGGAGAAGAAAGCCGGGGACACGAGGAAGCAAAGACGGAAGGCAAAACCTACATCTCAAGACAAAATTCACTCGCGGACGCTCCACGATTGGACGGTGTTGGGCAGCCCGGAAGAGGAGACGGCTCTCCGTTAACTCCCACCGCATTGGTAGCAACACTTGCCCTGCTTACGCTACACACATTCATATCCACACGTAATGTCATCTGGATCCGGGGCATATTTGATGCAGCGAGCGCCAACTTGAAAGAGGGG
>JBBPUO010000052.1:39844-63918 GCA_038094755.1 Caloboletus firmus | reverse complement strand
TGAACCGTCGCATCGTATCATATCGAGACGGTGTCTATGGTGGGAGTGAGCTCGTAGGACGGCATGTCCAGGCAAACAGCGCGGTTCTTTTGCCAGGCTTTGCGGTGCTCGAACGGGACGGGACTTGATTAAGTATGCGTGTCACGATCAGCGGCACGCTCCACGACGTTTCATGCTCATTTTCGCCAACGCAGCAACGCAAGGGCTATGCGCATGTGAACTCGGCGGGAATTTCCAGGGGTATCTGAGAAGAGTTCACCGTGCCCCGCATCCTGATCAGGACGAGAGTGTGATAGTCCGACGCCGTCGCTTCATTGACAGCGCCGAATGCATGTGTTGGGATTCGTATTACCCGGTTCCAAGATCCGCTGAAGCTGGATCAATGATACTCCACAAAGTTGGATCTCGCGGATGACGACGGGATTGTGGTGTCCCGGAGGTACTACTACACCGTCTGCCCCACTCACGGCTTTGTCTATGGTCCGTCAGCGTGTTCCCGGAATGCTTGGGCGTAATACGACGACGACGGAAATCATACGGGCCACTAGTAGGCAATACAAGGCGTGGCAAGGCTACCAAGGTCTAGTCTTCCTCGGGGGTGCGTTTCAGACTGGACGACCGTGAGAAGACACTGGTTTCTCGGCAGGGGGTGGCTGTGCGGCAGTGGGGGGATGTTTCCAGATTCTCGGCCTTGTTTCTCAGCAGACAAGTTTTGTTGTCGTAGTACTACACTCCACGTCTTCATTCTGTCATTCCAGCGACCGACTCACTCCAATCTGCATGGTCGACACCGTCGAAATCGCAAGGCAATCCTCAGAGCCTGCCTTCCCGCCCACTCTCGCAGATCTCAGCAGAAATGCATCGGTCATATCATCTTCCTCCGACTCCGAGACGAGCACAACCACCCTCCTCATGACACCCCGGCCACGGCCAACCCGCACGTTTTCTTCTCCCCGCTCGCGCAGTCCACATTCACCGACCTCGCAGACCGTTCGACCACCACCTGTATACCTGGCGAGGGAATTGGGCGTATCGGTCCAGGAAGAGAATCGGGATCTCGTTCCTGAGCCAGTATTGGTCCACAGACAAGGTCAGCCCCGCTCCAAATCACGCAAACGGTCAAGGTCGCAAAACCCGTCCGCAAACACGCGCCTGTCAGCCCAGGATTTCGTGTTTGGGGAGACGCTTGGCGAGGGATCGTATTCTACTGTGCGTACGGCTGGCGTACACGACTTCTGTGGCCATGCTGATCAGTAATATGTAATACGTCACATCCCACCAGGTGATGCGCGCGCGGTACGCCCGCAGCGGACAAGAGTATGCTATTAAGATTCTAGACAAGAATCACCTGATTCGCAAGGAGAAGATGCATGTGGCTCTTGCCGAGAAGAATACGCTAGTAAAGCTCGGGGCTGGACACCCGGGTATCATCCACTTGCACTGGACATTCCAGGACGAATGGAGTCTATGTACGTCGTTCATTGCGGGGACGAGGCGTGACTGACGAGGCGGGCTAGTCTTTGTGTTAGATCTTGCACCCAACGGCGAGATGCAGACGCGGATATCGCGGCTGGGGTCGTTGTCGTTGGCGTGCGCGAGGTATTATACAGCGCAGATCGTCGATGCTATTGAGTACATGCACGATAAGGATGTCATCCATAGGTATGTTCCTCCAATCGAGAACGCATCACATCAAGCACTCGTCCAAACGCTCTCCGATTATAGAGACCTAAAGCCGGAGAATCTCCTGCTCGACAGTGAGTACCGGATAAAGATTACCGATTTCGGAACGGGCAAGATCCTCGAAAACGGTCGTGAGTGGTCTTTGCCTCGCTGGTCCGCCTCTGCCCACTCACGAATCGCAGAAGAACGCGCCAACTCGTTCGTAGGGACTGCTCAATATGTCTCTCCGGAGCTCTTGGAACGCAACGAGACATCCAAGAGGTGAGTGAGGCCACTGTTCTCCACCCATACCCATTGATCTTACACTCCTCCACAGCTCCGATCTATGGTCGCTTGGGTGCATCGTCTTCCAGATGATCGCGGGCAGATTCGCCTTCCAGGGGCTCTCCGAGTATCTCACGTGGCAGAAGATCAAGTCACTCGATTACTCCTTTCCGGAAGGCTTCGACGAGGACGCCAAGGATTTCGTAAGCAAGCTTCTAGTCCGTTTTTCCCTTTTATGCCCTTTATCGGCGAGTTAACCCCCCTCATCTTTACTAAATTTAGGCTCGGGAACCACTACAAAGGCTCGGCGCATCCCGAACTCCGGCATCTCCGTCCCCTCTTCGTGCCCATCCCTTCCTCGCTTCCATCAATTGGAACACGCTCTGGACAGACCCCCCGCCCCCGCTCGAACCAGGCCTTGTAAAGAAAGAACCGCCGAATCGAGCAGGTCTGTTAGATGTAGATGAGGACGCTCGATGGAACGATGTCGGTGCGAAATGGGACGCGCTTGTGGGCGCAGGGGGCGATGTCGACGCAGGCGCAACAGAGGGCACCCTGGTGAACGGCAGCCGAGTCGCTGCGGCGCACGAGGGTCATCCACCTCTCGACGTCGATGGGATTGAGTGGGCAGAGGACGCCCACGGTGCAGAGTTCGAGAGATACAAGCTCAGGGGTACGACTACGTTCAAGCGCGCGTCGCGCATCGTGGAGGAAGTCGGACCCATGGGGGAACTCCCAGATTATACCCTCACGGCCGCAAACGGCGCTGACGTTGAATCGAGTTCAAGTCCAGAGAGCACGAAAGAAAACGGAACCGACGTTGTCAATGTGACCAAGGAGACGGACAAGGAATCGCCCTCGGACACCACCATACCCCAAACCTCAGTATTGTCCTTGACGTCGATCCCAATCCCAATTCCTTCAACTCCCCGCAATGGCAACGCACCGGGTTCGGGCACCAGTTCTTCGGACGGTAGCCTGGCTGACAAGTCAGGTGCCGCTGCCACGGTTGTTACTCTGGAACTCAAAAGGGGGCGTAATAGAGCATTAACGCCAGTACAAGGCAACGGGCGACTGTGTGATGCGGACTTGTAAGCTCGATTGTCTTTTCGCAATCCTTGATTCGACCAATTGACGTTGCGTTGTGAAATTAGTTTGTCGTTGATTTTTCCTGGAGAAGCTATTCTCTTTAGCACTCGTGTTGAGGCTCGCTCTCCAAAACGGCGAGGGAGCAAGCTGAGGCTTCCCATTAGCGTGTCACCTATCCGACCAAAGACGAGGCAACTATTACTGACGACATACCGGCTGTTGTGTGTCAAGCAGAGAGCAGACGGAAGTGTCAGTTTGAAGTCAGAGCTGAATTTGGGGAAAGCAATTAGCGTGAACTCGGGTATAGAGAAACTCAAGGAGAAAGACAAGGAAAGGGAGAAGGAGGCAAAGTCGATCGTTGAAAGTGCAGAAAGGAAAGGCGAGCGAGAGTTTGTCGTTTTAACGGTGCGACCCTACTTCGTGCAGCGACCTTTTCTGGGTGCCAACGTATCGCAGTCAACGAAATCGCAGGCATATGCCGCTGAATCCGGTGCTATTGCATCGCAGTGGGTAGACAAGATCAACACTGCGTTGGTCGCGCCTCGCTCCCCAAGATGACTGCACCATCTGCAAATGATCTTATACTCTCCCAATAGCGATGGGTTACCATTTTCACCTACATGACTCATCACACACTCATCTGTCTATACACTCATTATCACCTGTTCTTTTTGTGTGGTACGTTTTTTTTTTTTTTTGGACAGACCGTATTATTGATAATGTGGAATACATACCTACCCCATCCGGTTCGCCTTGGTAGATGGCGCACGCGTTCGTACTTTTACTTATCCCGTCACCACCGCGACGTCGTGCATATGCCAGTGTATTCCCTTGCTTTGTCTCTTTTTCTTGTCCGGTCTTGGCTACAGGTAGTATACGTATGTCTCTGTCATATTAGTACGGGTCGTCGTGGCTCTGGGTTTGTTATTTTGTACTAGGTAATTCTCTTGGACTTTTTTTTTTTTGCTTTGTTCATGGTTGGATCCAAGTCTTTGGCAGGCTTGAGGACTTCGGGATTGTTAATTGGACCTTATATGCCGGATCTGTCTAAGACGTCTTGACCGAGTCGGTTCGGAGTGAAGCAATAGAAATGGCATAGTTACTTTCATTGCAGTGCAAGTTTAGACATGTACTGTAGTGAATTGAGTTCAAATCATACTCCTCCGTAAGTTGTTTGTGGGTATTTTGTTCGTCCGTATCTTCGATACATTAATGTCACCAAGTTGCCCTTGACAGAATCCCTTTGGACTGTCGTCCATCACGACATTGTGTCAACATGTGGTCTTTGTCCCCCGGGGAAAATGCTTTTAAAGCGAAAAGTCGAGCCTCTTGACTGTTCAACTCTCCCAGAACCCACTCGAACCTGAACAAGATCATTTGCGTTGCAGTCATGCACCAAGCTCTCTATATCCATGAAATCCTCCTCAATATCTTTGGTCACTGTTGTCCCATCGAATCCCATTGGATCCCTGGACGGCGCAGCTTCACCGCAGATTTAGCTGCGCTTGCCAGAACATGTCGCACATTTAAAGATCCAGCGTTGGATGTGCTTTGGTCGGAATTGGCCGACCTTTCTCCACTGGTGCGGTGCCTTCCTGATGTTTGTCAGTTTGTCGGTCCAGTATGTATTGTATTTTGTTGCGGCTCGATCTTCGTGAATGGTTACCCCTTTACTTCGCAGTGCTATTCATTCAAAAGGCACCTTAACGAAACAGAGTGGCACATCCTTCGGAGTTACACGCGTCGTATCTGGCACATAAATAGCTATTCGAATCTCCACGGGTGGCTCGACCATGACAACTTCATTGCGGTCTGTAACCCTCCTGTCGCTGATCCACTCTTTCCAAATCTCCGTTCCTTTTACTGGCAAGGAGTGGCGATTGTCCCAGTGGCGCACATCGCTGTACCCTCGTTGACTTCCCTCGACCTTCAAATTACACACCAACACGTACCTGTCTTGAAGGATTTTCTTGATGCCGTTGGAGCCCTCTGCCCAAACATAAACCGGCTTCGATTCAATGCATTTCATTGCCGGACCTTCCACGGAGTGTTCGCCACTCATATATGTCGCTGGGCAAACCTTCGCGTATTGGATTTTCACGGTATCGTCGTGAACGCAAACACGATGACACGTCTCTCCGAGATATCTGCATTGGCGCACCTGTCATTCACCTTAATCCCTATTATGAATGTGAACGATTGGATCCCTGCTTCTGGCTCGGCGGCTGTCTTTTCGAGATTGACGCACCTGGAAACGGCATCCGAGTCATTGGATTTAGTTGCAGGTCTACTCTCTTGTATTCGACTTCCAGCGCTCCAAAATCTCGTCATCGTTTGTCCCCGACGCCCTTCGAAGGAAAATTTCAGGTCATACATGACGACAGCCCGAACCGTGTGCTCGCCCGATTCCCTCATCAAGTTCACGTTCCTTAACGGCAGGTCTTACAGGCTGCCACTACTCCGTACTCTCGACAACGAGCCCGATGGCCAACTTACCTTGGACGATCTTCGCCCATGCATGGACTTTGTCAACCTCCGCGAAATATCCTTGGACATCAAGTGGTCTGTGGTCCTAAATGACAGCGACTTGCTCACGTTGGTGTCTGCATGGCCACACATGCGATGTCTCCACCTGAACACAACTTGGGGTTGGAGGACGACGGGTGGGATCACGCTACGAGGACTACTACAGCTCTTGGGAGAGCGTCGTCGATCGCTCTCCGTGCTTTGCGTCGCTATCCACACACAGAGCTTCACCACGTTACCGCACGAACTGGATAGGGAGTCTATCCCATCAAGTCCACTTCGAATCCTCGTGGCTGACTCGGACATCCAGGCAGCGGACGTACCAGCATTGGTGGATGTCCTTGTGGAACTCAGACCGTACTTGCATTTCTTCGTCGCTCCGGATGATGTCTATGCGGTGGATCGTGACCGTGCTGTGAGTCGTGGACGGGAGTGGCGTCGGGTGTTTGACGGGGTGAGTGAGAGGCTTTCGGAGCTGTAGCTTAGTATCCAGTGCCAGTTGCCAGGGAGTGAGATTCGAGTCCGTGGGCGGGGTGACTTGCAAGGTGTATTGCTTTTTGTGCGTGTTTTATAGTTACCATGGTGTTAGGTTCTAAAAGTTTTGCATGATCTTGGTCTTTCCGGTCGGTCGAGAGAGGGTTTCTCAGCGATCAGGATGTTATTGCGCACCTAGTGACTCAGGGGGGTACGCGCGTCCATAGCACGACCCGAAATTGAAACCATCGAAGCTTCAAGCTTCAAGCTTCGAAAGGACAATCTATCTTTTGATCCAACTTCATCCCAAACCACCACATCCACGTAGATAATTAGCGACATCCACCAGCACTACTAGTATGTACCACGTATCATTGACTCGGCAGAGTCGAGCCACTACTGATTTAGCTGCCCTCGCCAGGACATATTGTCGTACGTCCATTAAAGAACTCGCCCTCAATGTTACTGGGGATGAGTGGAGTCAGAACTGACCGACCTGTCTCCCTTGGTATACACCATCTCCGGACCAGACGTCATAGATCATCCGGCAGCGCAAGGCATATTATTGTTTTCATCTCGACCAACCTCACGAACGTTTATATTTCTTCCTTCACCTGAGTGCTATTCAATCACCACGCCGCGCAACGACGCCGATCAGTGGGACACGAGAAACTACATTAGCGCATAGCTTTTTCCGCTCTATAATTTTTTTGAAAATGCATATAATCCATATCATGGAACGAGATCCATCGGATGCATATCATTCTTATATCTCCCCTAACACAACAGGTGCATGGAGTAGTAGATATCGGTTTGAAGATTGAGGCATTAACCGGGAGGAAGCAGGCTGGCATCCACGGCACCCCCTTCCTCAGAGACATCGTCCGCGTCATCCTTTGACCTTGCAATGGGCGTACGTGGCATCGCCATCAGACCTTTACAGACCACATGTGCATCAGTCCATCACCCACAACAAAATAACGAAAGTAAAGGGGGGGGGAACACCCACCGGTTCTTGCACTCTCCAATATCCCAAATGGCTTGATAAGATTCAAGAACGCAACCACACGATTCGTCTTGGCAGTCAACTCTACAATGACGCTGTTATCGCTCACGTCCACGATCTTCGCTCCGAACTGGCTCGCGAGAACAGAGATGGACTGCAAGTGCTGGTGTTTTAGCCGGAGCGCTTCCGAGGCTGTTAGCGGAAGGGGTGTTTGGGGATCCGTGACGACTGTTTCGAGGTGTCCACCTCGTTCAAAGTTGTGTGCCAAGAGCGCCTCGCGTTCGGCTTTGGACGCGCTGGAGGAGACGGATGGGGAAGCGTGCGAGTGTGGTGAACTCCGGCGGGGCTCATGCGAGGGTCCACCGACAAACTGGTCTTCGAGGTACTCGGGCCCAAGGATAGAAACCTTGACGAGGAGTAGCTCGCGCGAAATCACACGAGTATCGGTATAGTCAAGGACAGCCCAAACAGGGACCTAAAATGTCCGTAAACGCGCGTCTATGTATTGAGACAGACCTTCCCGCTGAACGGAAAGATGGAAGGAAAGGGTAACGCACGAGATCTTCAAGTTGCCGGCGTGCTTGCTCGACGACGCTGTCTTGACCACTGATGACAATCGACATGCGACTCAGGTCGCGAATTTCAGTGCGGCAGACGACCAGGGAGTCGATGTTGAACCCTCGTCCAGCTAAGATGCTGGACACGCGTGATAGAACTCCGGGTTCATTTTGAACGAGACAGTTGAGGATGTGTCTGAACGAAAATATGTTCATTAGCGAGTATTACAGGAGTTGGCGTGGCAAAAGACGAACTTTTTATAGGGCTGCAAGTTTGGAGGCGGCGTGTTGTACAAGATGTTGGTCACGGCCTCTTCAGCACTCCGTGAACGCGGAACGTCTGACACCGGGAGAGGCGGAGGACGTATTTTCTGCGTGCTTTTGTAGTCGAGGGCGGAAGTGGAGTCATCTATCGGCCGAGGCGGTTTTGGGGGTTCGTTGGGTGTTCTGAGGAGCGAAGTGGTAACAAACGAGCGAGATCTGGCAGTCCTGGAGAGCCAACGCGACGTGAAGACAAGCATACCCTTTTTCTTGCGAGGACCTTTAACGAATCCAAGTGATGTTTTTGACTAGAACACTCGTATGATTATATAATTTGTACGTAGGTCACGTCGTCCTTGGAAGGTTGTCTATGCACTCCCTGATCAGTCGCATCGTTTCAACCTTGTCATACTGCACAATCGCACAGTCTACGTGCGGGCATTTCGCCTCCCAGCACGCCTTTGCCTCTGGCCACTCCGTCAGTCCAACATCCAAGATCGTGTCCCCCAACGGTCTAAGATCCATCTCCGTGACGACTTTGTACTTGAGCTCCCGCCAAGCGTGATGATCTGACTGTCGCCTGCATCTGGAGCAAAAAGACAATGGGTTTCCATTGACGAATGGGTGCTCGTCAAGTTTCTTGCGCAAATCCTCTCTTCTCGACCGATGAAGCTTCAGGAGAGCAAGCGCGGGGCGCACGTCTACCTTTGCGAGCATCTCCCAGTTATCGTCCTGCCATAGATCCATTGTAAGCGTACGCTGTGAGGCAACTTTAGCTTCCTCTGCCCATCCACATCGCGATGCAGCAGCGTACAGCCGTAGAGGCTGGTCCGCAAGTGGCGGCGTGAGCACAGCAATGCGCACGAGCGACGTGGGGCCCGGCATATCATATTTCTCCGAGGCAAATAGGAGCGCGTCGACGGTGTCAAACGACATCAGTGGTTGAATGGGAAGACCACTAATCATGCGAAATAAGAGCTCGAGTGTGGACGAATCTTCATCGAGATGGATCATCTCGGGATGTGCGGTCGACGGGATTAGGGCGGGGAGCCGTTCACGGCTCTCACCCGTTCCGCCTGCCTCTGGGAAAGGCCGGGGGAGTGTGAACAGGGAGCGGAACCACCCCGATGTCGTTTTCAGTGTAAATGAGTGCATCCGGAAGCGAACGAGGTCGCGTGAAACCAGGACGACGTCTGCATCTGGAGAGTCGAATGCTGGGTGTGTCGTGAGCTCAATTCTGGGAGGTGGTGTAAGGGTGGGACTCTCGCCCGCTAGTGCTGCCAGGCGGTCTTCAGATGCGGACGCCATGAGGCGTTTACCCAAGAATCGTAGTAGTAAATGCCAGTAGCTAGGAGCCTTGGCGCAGAAGACTAAGCAATAGTACAGTCCTTGACTAGAGACGATTGTTGTGGACGGAGTTGTGGCCTGCGGCGATGCGCTGTGGTGTCAGTACAGCACCTTGGAAACGAGGCTCGGAAGCGAGACTTGTCCATTGTCTGCGATGTCATCCTCCTCCAAATCCAAACCCCTTCCCCTCAGCGACACTCTCCGTGACCTCGCTCTCTTGCGTGCTTCCGGTATAGACCTTTCGAGCGTCCTCTCTCAGGAACCTCCATCCGGGGCCAATACAGCCGAGTCTTCTGAACTGATGAGGTCGACAGAAAAGTCTTATGAGTTCGTTAATGAGACCCGGGGAGCTCTCAGGGTTTACAACAGTGGGGAATTGCAGAGGAAGCGCGCCGAGATACAAAAGATTCAGGGAGAACTTGACGAGGTGTTGAAAGGTCTATCATAGGGTAAGCACTTGCAGATTCTACTTCAAGTTACGGAATCACGAAGGAGAACAGGTTGCTGTGTAACTACGTTGATTGTTGCGCGGTTTAACATGTCCGGACAGGTTCACGCCGTCCGTTCGTCCGTGGCATGTTATGCCTACTTTATTCACATTTTGCCCCCGACTTTGTATGCATGTCTACGTGCGCGGGGCCGAGTCTTGAGGAGAACCTCGAATAGTAACAGTCTCGACCCCTTGCTAAAATAGTTGGTGGTGGTACAGTGCGGGGCCCGGCGATGGATCATATCGATCTACTACCATAATGATCGTTAACGGCGATTCATATCACGGAACTTGCCAATTCAAGAAGGACCGTCAAGCTCGTGAAAGCAACGAGGTGTCCACGAAATGGTTCTGGAAACCCTTCGTTGTTGCCTTCCAGCTTCTTGCGCGGTGGTACCAAGTGAGTGCTCCCTCTTCTGCGGTACCATAAACTTACAACAGCAGCCTCTTTGTAAACACCGGCAACAGGTTGAGTGACAATCAACCTATCTCCGAGGTAGGAGCTGGGAAGTCACATAAGATCTAGGTTAACACGTTCTGAAGCATGAAACTCGAGCCAATTCGAAACATCGTCATTGCAGGAGAAACCGGAGTCGGGAAAAGCTCCGTAATCAACCTCGTAACTGGTCTGAACTCCGCTGCTACAGCGAACGACGTTCGTGGTGTGACCATCGGAACGGAATGTCATGACTGGGTCAATGATACCCAGACGTTCCGTCTTTGGGACACCCCGGGTCTTAGCGAAGGCTCGTTCGGGACCGTATCGCCAAAGCAAGCACAGGATGCACTCCGATCGCTTCTTACGGAGCTCACTAAGGGAGGCGGCGTTCATCTCGTGGTAATCTGCATGCGCGGACTCCCCAGGGTCACTAAAGGCATGAAACAGACATACGACACCATCGTGCGGGTTCGTGATAAGGCTGCTCCAGATGTCCCACTCGTTGCCGTCATCACCGACCTTGAAAAAAGGTCGGCTTCGCCAGATATCATTCCCTCCATGGAAGATTGGTGGACAAGCAACGTCGCGACGCTTACAGACTTCAGTATGGCGTTCTCTGGTCACGCTTGCATCACGACTTTACCCGACCATTGCCATCCCAAGTTACCTGGTCGTCGCGAGTTGTGTCAGGGACTCGTTCGCCACCTCTTCGTTGAGGGCGTTTCACCAAAACTGGCTCGCAACATCGTTATTGCTGGTGAAATTGGAGTTGGGAAGAGCTCTCTCGTCAACCTCGTGCTCGGTTCGGAGCGGGCGGACGCGGGGAACCACGTTAGCCCTGTGACGACCACGACGAGTCACTACGACTGGGAGATGAGCAATCAGACGTTTCGCCTTTGGGACACCCCTGGGTTGGGGGAGGCATTATATGGTAGTGGGTCCCAGAAGCGGGCACAGGAGGTGCTGCGATCGTTATTCACCGACCTCAACGAGAGAGGTGGTGTACATCTTCTAATCATCTGCATTCATGGAGCCTCCAGAATGACGGCGACAAAGAGGGCGTATGATCTCATCATGAGAATGCGCGACAGGCTCTCTCCCGCGACTCCTGTGGCCGCGATTGTCACAGGTCTCGAGAATCGGTCTACTACGTTCAACACCATACTCTCTATGGAAGAATGGTGGACGGCCAACTCGGGGGCATTTTCTGACCATGAGATGTCCTTCTGTAGCCACGCTTGCATCACCACCCTACCCGACAACTGTCATCCCCAGGTACCTGGGCGTCGCGAGTTGTGCCATGAACTCGTGCGCGACCTCATCATGAATCAATCGCTCCCTTCGCGCACCGTACCTCCCAAGGACCTGCACGTCTTGTTGTTTGGAGAGACTGGCGTCGGAAAAAGCTCTCTCATCAATCTGCTCGCAGGGTGGCAGATTGCATCGGTCTCGCCGGACAGTGAGCCTTGTACGTTGGACTCCTTCGAGTATCAATTCCAGCTCGGCTCCACCACCATTCGTTTATGGGATACTGTTGGACTGGAGGAACCTGAAAGGGGTCCGAATGGCTACGTCGGTGCCATCGAAAAGGCCGTTCAACTCATTCGCAGGTTGAATGCGACAGGCGGTATCAGCTTGTTCCTGTTTTGTATACGCGGGAACAGGATCACGGCGACGACACAGAGCAACTACAGATTGTTCTACGAAGTCCTCGGGAAGAAAGAAGTGCCCATTGCGCTCGCCGTGACGCACTTGGAGAGAGAAGTAGACATGGAAGACTGGTGGCAGCGGAACGGCAAGACGTTGGAAAGGAACGGTCTCCACTCGGCTGGCCATGCGTGTATCACGACGTTAGAAGGTCACCCCAAGTACCCCGAGTCGAGGGATATCCTTCAGCGACTTCTTTCGCGCTTTGACGACCAGGGCAAGTTCTCGATGCCATCAGAGGCTTGGATTGGTCGTATTCTGAAGGGTTTGGGTTCGCTCGTGGATAAAAATTTTCCGAGAGGAAAGGATCTGATTCGTATCTTGTCGAAGCGGTGCCACTTGGACTCTGATGTAGCACAACGGGTGGCAGCCTGTATCGATTCTGACAATGGCTGGTAGACAAATTCAGCGCTATCCCGCCATATCAGACATTCAGGGAATGCCGACCTTGTCGGTGAAAAACCTTGCTTGAGGTCACATTCTAGAAACAACTGATATTCGATCGGGAGGTTTTGCAGTGAAGACAGCGTGCACTGCACCATGGCAGTTCACAAAGAGGGAAGGTGGTGACCCTGGCCGTGAGTTTGATCAAACTGCCAGTTGGACGTCCCTCGAGCCGAAGCTCGGACATGCACTTAAC
Source organism: Caloboletus firmus (assembly GCA_038094755.1). Lineage (NCBI taxonomy): Eukaryota > Fungi > Basidiomycota > Agaricomycetes > Boletales > Boletaceae > Caloboletus > Caloboletus firmus. The sequence goes on along the minus strand of JBBPUO010000052.1, from coordinate 51,435 downwards.
TTTACTGACGCTACTTATTGCCCAACTTCCGATCACGAGTACGGCGAGACTCAATTGATTCCCCCTGGTAACATGAAAAATTCTTTCTGAATGGGTACCGATAGTCGGTGTGGCACCGCGTTGCTCCTACTAGTGCCATGTTACTAAATGCCCTTACCAACTACCTACCGATGAGCGCACTGTCTCCCTGGTGTGCTGCAGATAGGACCCTTAAGTGAGATGCCGTGCCCAAATCTCACATCCAGTGTGTATCCAGTCGAGCATTCCGAATCCACCTGTGGTTTCTAATGGCAATTGGAGGTAAAGTGGTCAAACATTACGCAATACCGAGTAGTATACGTGTAACACCCTCACACCGCCCGGTCTAAAAGGACACTCCAAGTCAATCAGACTGCTTGCAGTTACGCCCGTTGCCCATTGTCAAGGGTCCTGGTACGTCGTATCTGCATGCCATGGGTTTGTTTGGATCAAATTGAAAAGACCAGTAACACCTCCAAGATGGCATGAAACTCGGTTCGCAGAACAAAATGGTCTTGTCCCGCTGCCACGCCTCGTTCCCTCCCCGCCACGCCCTTCTCACACTACTGTAAAGCGCACGTCCACAGTCTCATGATCGACGAATTTTGGGGTGAGATTAAGCTGCTTAGATAAACCGGGGCGAACGGGATTATGTCCTGGCACGCGGAAGCTGATAGCAAGATTGTTGGCATCAACCCCAAATCAAAAAAGACATCCGTTGGTACGGGTCACATGGTCACTCTACTCCCAGTAAATCTTAGTCTTAACACTTGGGCGGCAGACAGGCTGCCGCAGCGGACGCGAATCGCTGATACGGCCGGAGCAAATTATCTGAAGACGCCGTCAAGTCACAGCTCTTGCCCTGCCAGGTCCGAGGCTCGCCACATTGCGTATCTACACATTCCGAATCCCACACCCAGTAGAATTCAACCCTGGACAATGGCCAGTTGTCAAGGAGCACTGGCACGAGTACTTGGATCTTCGAGGGGGATTCCAATTCCACTCGGCATTCATATCCGACTCCGGAAATCAGTTACGGCCCAAGATCACGGACAAAAATAGTTTTTCGTCAGCCGACTTACATGTTCGACGTACACCCGGAGACCACCTGCCTAATTCCCTCTCGCGTCGCCATAGGCTCTGTCACGGTTGACCATTGACGAAACCCCAAGGGGGTCCGTTCTATGTACTGCGGTTCACTAGCGAACGTAACATGGTGAGCTTTTGTATGGGTCCCAGAGCGCCTTTCCGCTCCGTGCTCACGAATTCTAACTCTGCAATAATGCCACGCGTCGCAGTTACAAGTGAAGGCGAGAGCTGATACCAAGTTTCAATATTATTGAGTTTCGTCTGGTGCAGAAAACAATTATAGATCTTCCTCCACGTCTGTTATCACCTGCAGGTTGCCGTCATTGATCTACATATTTGTCGCCGTTAGCATGGAGAGGTCCGTCTAGCACCTACTTTTGGTACATTCCCCTTGACCAAATCCGTCTTGGAGAGCCCATGCGGACTCAATGAGCCCGAGCTTCGGGCACAGTGACTAGCGTCATACCGTCCTAGGTATCACAACTGTCGTAGCCCGACCGCGTCAACGCAAAACTCAGGCTCTCCATCTTCTGTACTAATTCCTACTCTCAAGGAATCCAAAATTTACACCCGATAGATCGTCACTGACAGCAAAACAAGAATTTTGCCTCGTGTACGTATGACCCTCCTTTCGGGAGAGTTCAGTGATCCGCAGCCCAGACAACGCCATCTTATCAAATTTCGGATTAATGGCGTTGCTTTCCACAGGAACCCGTACACACGTTAACCCATTGTAGCAATTCCACCTGGCCGCACGTATAAAAGGATCAACACTGCTCCCGGCGATGTACTTTAAGTGCACCTCTAACGAAGGTGTCTGTCTCTCTTTAACCATGACAAACAGTACTACGACATCCTTTTTTCGATCCGCCGCTGACAACCGCACCTTCGATTATCCAAATCATGGTTACTCCCAGGGACCTATTGTCTGGCGAAACTGTTATCCCCTCATTTCTAATTGTTACCTGGAGTATGTGTGCCAACTGCTCTGCGAATAGCGATTGAGTTGATCATTCCGTCGACAGTAGCCTTCCACCACGTGATCCTTTCCATAATGCCCATATGGTCCCCATTCCTTCGACCCTCGTCCCTGAACCCGAACAATGTGCTCCTTACGACCCTCAGGATGTGTCTGTTCTTTCTTCACCAAGCTACATGAATCCGCAAGTCGAACAATCAACCACACCTGTTTCGAGCTTCGCCAACGGGCAATCCCCTTATGATAACACTTACCCTAATCAACCCCATCTGCATCAAGCAGTTGAAACGACGCTAGAAGCCCTTCCTGCTCTAGGTCCGTCCGGGCTTTCGTATTCCTCTGCTCCACTGCCGACACGACGTCCTCGAAGCCTCCCCGGGCCGACAGACGTTCCACTCAATGCCACGAGCGCGTTTGACCAAACCCAAATTCAGGGTGTGACCCATCCTCCGGCATCGACAACTCTCCATGGGTTTGGAGGAAACGCTGCAGCCCTTCCAGCTCCGCCTGTTCCGCCTGTCACCCCGGACCCCGCTACGGGTTACTCGAGCACCGACCGCGTCTGCCAGTATATGGTGGGTGGGTCACCTTGCAACGCCGTGGTGATCGGAAGCGCCAGACTTATACGCGGCCACCTCAACCGGGTTCACGAGTTTCGCGGTGCTGCAAAGGAGATGATAGAATGTTTGTGGATGGGATGCGGGAAAAGGTTACAACGGGAGAATATCCCGAGGCACATCGTTACCTGCCATCTTCACGTGAGGGTGAGCTGTGATTGGTGTGGTTTACCCCTCTCTCGCAGTGACGTCCTGTACAGTCACGCGAGAGTTTGTCTCGTGAGACGCCAGATCGCTTCCCAGCTCGATTCCGACTTGTCGGGTGCAAATTCACGTTGACTATCTTATGGACTCAACTATCCTGACCACTATGTTAGCGTATCATCTAGATGGTGATATGGCCAAGTTTTCTGGCTAACTGGACTTGGACTCTACATATATAATTTTGCCTACCGTGCTGACCGCCTACATATGCTCTTTAAATTGTGCTTAAAGCATGTATTCGTCGCTTATGTTAAGATCCGGGTAATGTTAGTGAAGTGTTGCTTATTCTTATCTGCCTGAGAGCTGGATTACAACCAGACCGAAAAGGCAGAGTTTTAAATAGGGTGAATTAGGCATCATTGGGCCAGGGTTGGGAAAGAATGTTTTAGGGACATGACTTTTCTTTTTTGAAGACCACACATGTGTGTACTAGTTCATCCAAAGCAAGGCAATAATTCATGGGATTTATCATAAACACCCAAGGTTTATAGTATCTCATCACGTGATTAGAATCGGTCACGCGTAGGATTATGTAAGCAAACTCGAATGACCCGAGCTGATCTTCCCTTTGACGCTTTGGTCTGCCCACGGGAAACTAACAATGGCAACGAAAACAAAAAACGACGTCAAAGTCCTGAAAGGGCAGGAAGGTATGTAGATAAACTATTTGACCGAATCTAACGAGAAATGGATATGCCCACCTCACTCACAGCTGAAGACGCTATTCTGCAATACATGAAAAAGGTATACGCGGCAGAATCCCGTGCCTATATGCGTCCTCATATTACTGTTGCATGTTTGACAGATGAACAGGCCGTTCGGTGCCGTAGACATTTCAGCCAACTTGAAGGGCGCAGTCCCGAAAGCAACGACGGCCAAGGTCCTCGCTTCGCTCGCCGAGAAAGGCTTGATCGTGCAGAAAACATATGGTATATGCGCTTTGAAAACGACGATGCCTAGCACGCTGGACCCATTTTATGTAGGGAAGACTAACTTTTACGTTGCGAATCAGAACGACATCGATACCCTTGGCGGAGATGAATTGGCAGCTCTAGAAACAGAATGTAAGGCAGTCGAGGAGGCGAACAACACCGTCGCTGCGGAAGTAAAGAACCTGCAATCAGGTTTAAAACACGCTCTGATCATGCCCACTCCGTTCTGACGCCTGTCAGAGCTCAACAAGCTCAAAAGCACACCTACGGATCGCGAACTCGAGACTCAGCTAGAAGAAGCAAACCAGACAGTAAGACCCGTCGACATAGATCGTCATTGATATCATCTACTGCATTAGATCACCCGTTTGTCGGAGAGGCTTGCTCCGCTACGTAGCGGCGTGCCGTTCATATCGTCCGACGACCTTGCACAACTCGATGTCGAGTGGATTAAATGGCGACCCGAATGGAGCCGTCGCAAGAAAGTGTTCACCTCGTCAGTCTACATACACCCACTCTACGCTTCCTTGTGGGTGCACGTTGACTGGCATTGCTTTTAGCTTTTGGCAGCTCGCGACGGACGCTCTGCCGCCCCAGGATGCTGATGTGCTTGCCGAAGACCTTGGGATCGAATTCGATACACCGGAACACATATCGCTCGAACGCGGTCCATTGTGCGCGGTACCAGGACAGAACTCGAAGTCGAATTTAAAGCGCAAGCACGAATAGGTCTGTATCTGCAACGTGTTTATTCTTCATGTACTTTGAAATGCATGTGTAATTCGCTTCTCTGAATGTTATGGATCTTGGCGAGATTGTAACAATGTGAACTATGATATAGTAATCCGAGCAGCACAACAGTAATAACTAGGGACTGTCTTCGCATCTGATTCACCCGGAAATCGCATTCCCGCCAATGCCTAGCCATCTTCGCCCAAATCCTCCCGCAACAGCCCTGAAGCCAGACTCCTTGACCTCGGAAAGGAATAGATCGTGCTGGTCCGCCAGCCGTTCATTATTCCGCCTGATCTCTTGGATGACACCATGTTGGCGGGTACACAGGGGGCAAGCAGTCTCGTTTTCGAAGAGACATCTACGTTTGGTGATCTATCAGAACTGCACACCGTCGAGAGAAGAAAAACCAGTCAGACATACCGTTGATGGTAGCTATGGTTGCACATAAAGTGTATGCTCGGGAGGTCGAGCTGACCGTTACACTGCGAGCACCGCGTGACGTGGAATACTCTCGGGTGCTCCGTGTCTTCGAGATCCTCGACTTGCTTCAGTTTCACCGTTGTCTCTGAGCGGTAAGAAGAGATGAGTTGTTGATCCTGCGAGAGCGTGTTATTGTCTCGTCAACACAAAGAGATAAAGAGAAACATACTGTCGTGATCTCCTCCATGCCGTCCTTGATCCGCCTCATCAGCCAACCTTTTACAAGTCCGACGCTTGCTACCTCATTCCGGCTGAGAACCTGCACGACAGACAGAGGTGACATTATCTTCTCGCTTTCAATATGTTCCAGGAGGGACCCAAGATCAGCTTGGTGTGTGGTGAGAAGCGCAGGCGACGAAGTAAGGAACCGGAGGACGAGCGGGTAAAGGTGAGGATTATCAGGACCATACTTGCGCAGAGCTGAAATGACCTGTGCCGAAGGCGAGGATCCGGCGAAACCCGTCTCAGAAGTGCTGCCCGAGTTGTGCTCTTCCATCCAGAATCGCAACACGTCCTCGTACATACCCAATTTCTCCCATAGAAGAATCAGTCCGGGTGTATACTGGTGGCTCGAGCAGAGAACCAGCGCATGAGTAAGATCGTACGGAAGGTGGGTGGCATGGAGTAGTCGGAGGGCTTTGTGGTGCTCGCATGGGGTGTGTTGGTCCTCCTCAACGCCCTCGTTGAGATAGAGTTCCAGCAGTGTATTCCATACCGCAGCCTGATCCCGTTTCTCCGCTTCTTCATCCTCGCCTCCACCAGCAACGACGGCGCCGGATCCTGAACCATTGGCACCATCCAGTGTCTGCCCCCACCGTCGCTGTGCCACCGTCTCGAGGAACGCCGTGAAACATCCGGGGTGGTCCACGAAGTGGGCGAAGAAGAGCGTTGGGGATGGTCGTCTGGGTGGCGTCTGCGTCCCTGCCTCGTTCGTAGATCGTGGTTGGGGCGCAAGTGGTTGAGCGCTAGGTCCACTAGCTAACGCGGTCATCAGATCCTCTTCTCCCATGTCCTCTACTTTCTTCTTGGGTCCATCACCACCCGTCAACGTAGGAGGTACCACGGGTGCTCTTGAGAGGGAAAGTAAAGCCAGGTATGAAGGTACCGATGTTCCTTGTGCTGGGGATTGAGGATTTTCCGAAGATGGGAGAGGTCCAGAAATGGTACACAAATCGATGAGCAATTGCGTGGTTTCGTTCGGAAGGTTGTCCAAAAGAGCACGGCAATAACGAGCGAGGTTTGATTCTCCCTGATGTCCGGGTACCGAACAAAACATCAATCGACTGCCACCCGAAGAATGAATGTGAGATAAAAACTCACACCGGCCCCGCCTACTTCTCTCAAATAACTGATTGCTTCTCTGAACCCATTTTCTATCCTTCCTTTATCCGCTTTTTCTGCCGTCTTCACGTCCCCATATCCAGCACCAATATCTTCCACGACGACTCTCAGATAATCCTCGTGTCTCCCCCACCTCTTCGCAAGGTATGCAGCCTGATCGAAGAACCCCGCTTGTCGACATACGCGAATGGCCGTGTCAAGATCGAACGGAGGTTCTCGGGTCGTCCCTTCCCCGGGGACTGCTTTCCCATCGAACGCGGCGGTTCCGACAATCCTTCCCTCGCTGCGAACAAACGCATCCACTTTGGCGACATCCCCCACCTTGGCGTAGGTATTAAGGAGCAGGGTCGTATGCTCTGCGTTCGCGAGCCCGCGTGTGTGCAATTCTTGCAAGTAGAGCATCAAGAGTGGGGTCAGATTGGCTGTGAGGAACTATGCGTAGATCAGTATATGCTAGTGTAACGTGCGAGCAAGAACCGAAATATAATCGCGAGTATGAGGGGCATACCTTGCGTACGACATAACTTCCCCGGATGCCACCAATCGTCTGCAAATACTCCTTCATTGCACCCTCATAATCGCCCTTCTCGTATAGATAATCGCCATGATGCCGATGCACGTCTGTCGTGTCCAGATTCTGTGTGTACGCAAACGACAGCGCGAGAGAGTAGAGATGTTTCTCGTACAACAACGCGAGCTTCGTGGCGGTCGGCTTCTCAGCCAAACGGGTCACCTATACGAGTAACGTCAGGTTGATGGTAAAACCAACGTGTGATTGAAAGACACCGACCGCTCCATCATTCTCCAAGACGTACACAGACCCCCATGCGGACACGACGTCCCGGACACCACGCTCAAATATCCCAACGTATGCGATCATCTTGTTCTCCATATCGATCAGTACAACTCGTGCGGCGTCTGAGTCAGTGAGTCCATTCGCAGAATTCGGAGAAAGAACGTTGGACAGTGAGGATGCATCGGTTGTGAGCTTCCGTTGTCGCGGCCCAGGAGTTTTTGTCGTGGCGCTCGAGGGAAGCGTAGCAGAAGTAGGCATTGGTGCAGGGAGAACCACGACCACATAATTGAGGTGGGTGTGCAAGGAAGACTTGTGCCCTGTGAAAGTCAGTCAGATGAATTGTTCTCCAACCTAAGAATGCCCTCGAGAAGACGGAGTCGCCCTGACCTTCGTAGCTAACCACACCTAACCTTCCACCACTCCCCACGCCGACCACTGCCTCGTCTCTGCCCAAAACAACCCAACGTGCTTTCCAGTCGACACAAGCACATCGCAAACCTGCTCCGATCTCGTCAACAGGGACAGCTGTAGGGCTGGAAGGCTTAGGTAGAATTGGATATACATAAGTAGCAGAGGTGGTAACGATCGAGAGCGAAAGCGTTGGAGGATAATTCGAGGTCGGAGCGGAGCCGGGGTTTGAGGGATCCGCGACAGTAGGCGATGACAGTGGATCCATAGAAACCGATGCAGGTGCAGAAGTGAATGCCAAAAACGTCACTGGTTCAGTCGCAATTTCATGAATAATTCGAGGTTTGGGGATGGAAGCAGATGAGGATGTTGATGACAGAGATTGGTCCAGATGACGATACAGAAGAACGGTGCCATCTGCGAGGCCAACGGAAAGAAAAGAAAGGGTGGAGGTTAACGCGAGAGTGGTGACCTATGCTTGAGTAGTGAGTCTGCACGAGGAATGCAATCAGAACAGAACGTACAGGATGAGGTTTCGCCGCTGGCTGCACTTTGGCTGTGCGGAGGAGGACAGGTGCACCTGTCCTCTTGTCTATCTTTCCCAGATCCCATATTTTCAGAAGAGACGAGCGCATGTTATCTTCGTCCTTGGCACGCCTGCGAGTCAAGGATGGAATGAATACTAAGGAACATGGTCACATACCCCGATAGAGATCAAAATACCCATCTCCTCCACCATATGAGTGACCCTTCCACCGACATGCGCGATCCAGCTCGCTACGGAAACGAAAGCTTGATTAAGAAGATGAACACTTCCGTGGACGTCTGCGACGACCAAGCCATGAGAAGAAGATGCCACTGTTGATATTTCTGGGGCATTCTGACGTTCAAAAGTCAATAGGGGAGGATGACAAGTTGAAGCCCGACTGCACCTTGAAAAGGTCAGGTGGGCACGCTGGGTCGTGCACATCCTTGACGGGCTCGATGTCAAAGAACGTGAACTGCCGAAGCTAAACCCAGTGTCAGAAGTGCTCTGCGCGGAGAAAAAGGACATTTCTACAGCAGCAGCGGTTGCGGAGGCCATGTCTGATGACCACGACGCGTATTGTCCGAGCCAAAGGAGTTCGCCATCGCTTATGTACACATTCCGGCCCAACGCAGTCTTCGTTGAAAAACCAACTCAATAATATCCGACCACAATTGAACGACCTTGTGCAGTATTCAATCAACTGCTCCTTGCTAGTAGCCGGGCTCTCCAGGATCTCAGCAGCGTCAACATCAGTTCGCCGGAGCAACGGGACAAGCCTCTTGTCTCAAATATTGTTCGCTCTGAATTAGGCAGCGATAAATCACTATCTTTCGAGGGTCATGTTCCCGAAGCATGCGAAAGAGTTCCTTTAGGACATACTGGGCTCAAGCTGGGATATACCGGATGGGGAGGACGGGACTTGTCTAGAATCATGTAAGTGACGCCTGTTGTGTCCACTGCATGCTGGCTGAACTGGTTTCCAGCGTTTTCGGGAGGCACCTCCCATCTGCTTCCGTTGCTTAGCGTTCAACCGTAACGCGAGCCCACTGATTTCTTCCGGCCAGAAGACGAACTGTACAAGCTAGTAAACCACAAGGATGGCGTGGACCACGTTTGAATTTCTCAAAATGAGGGTCACCCAATGACCCAAAGTTTGTGTCTTGCTAGACCTGAGTATGCAGACATGTTTTAAATCGCGAACTGGCCAAGACACGGCTACGACGTATTGAACTGCCCTGGAAATGAAGGAGACGGGCTGATTTTCCTCGCAAGAAATGGGACCATGCAACTCCTGTCATCTTCATCGCCACTCATCCAGCCGCTAGATCAACGCGTCCGCTATCTGGATGAGCTCAAGCAGGTAGCAGACAAATCGTTTGTTCCATTGTATGTACGCGGTACCCCGACGTGAACAGCTCATTCTCCCTCAGGCAATCTGGTCGCATGCGGACAGCCCATGTTCGCTCTACGAAGTAGAAGGGCTCTCTCCTGTCATTGGTGGGTTTAATCCGGCACGGCTCAGATAGCATGATAATGATCACTCTTTGCAGGGTTTTAGTCCCAATGTCCGCCGTCCCTTGTATTCCGTGCACTGTTTACATTGCAGCATCTCTTCGACAACTACTACAAGCATTCCTGTGTGTCCTAGCTGGTGCGTCAAACTACTTTTATCTTTATTGACCACCTCGCTGAGCATTTCGAAGGCATGCTTTATGTTACCTTAGTATGTAATCTGCGATCCGTCAAGTGAGACGGTACCGAACAAATTGTGCAGATCTTTATCCGCGATACCATTTTGGTGTTTAAAGTACACTTACTTTTGTGATTGGTAAGATCTAGCGTCTCTACGTCGTCTTCGGTCACAGTTGGAAAATTGTGATATTCCCTGTAAGCAAATGTTCGGAAGTATACTTCGTGCTTTACTGAGATGTCTCACAGATACTAGCGGAGCTCGCATGGGTGAGGCACGTCAGCTGATATCTGTGAGCCACTCGTAAACGCCATACGCAGGGTTTCTTACACTGAAGGAGCTCGGTCACTGGGGTCCTATCTGCACCCTTACGTTTCCCCATTTCTCATCAATTTTGACTTATCTGCCCTCATCTGTTTCACACCTGCCCCCGATTGGCCCGCTCTTCGCGCGTGGTTCCGGGCATTCCATGTCTCTGACGCTTTACAAGGCTCACCCGCCATGTTTGTATTCCCTCCCTCCCTTCGACAGCGCCAGACTGAAACTGCCATGCATGACACTTTCTCCCTTTCTTCACTGCCTTCACTCACTCCCCCTCATTCGTCCACCTTCTGACGGCTCCGTGCTTCCCGACACTCTTCACTCATCACCATCTTACGTCCGTTACTTCCTGGGCTTCCTTTGCCTTACTGGTGAGCCTTCCCTTTCCTGTTCGCCCAACATCTGTCTGTCTTGCACACTGAGGTATATGCACTTGTCGTCGCCCTCTTTTCCATAGCGCTCTCCCCTCCTTCCTCCTCTCCTCCCCAATTCGTCACTCCGCCAACCTCCTTTCTGCATTCGCATCCCCTACCTCTTCTTCTCTTATGCGTTACGTCCCAATCCTGCCCGTTCCCCTTCTGCTGGTTTCCCGACATTCCCCGCCGGTTCCCCCACTGCTTCCCACTTTTTCCACATTCATGCACACACGTTCGACGCTTCCATACCCTCTCCCCCAATGCTTATGCCGATTGCATTGCATCCTCTGGTCAACACACCCTTCTCCCCCCCTCTCCCGCTACCTCTACCGACTTTTCTGATAGATCGTTGCGTTCTGTTTCGCCCTACTCTCGGCTTTGTTCCACTTAATCGACTAGTCGGCTGCACGTTTGTTCTCGTAGTCCTGACGTTCATCCCTTACATGACCTCACTCGGGAACTGTACGACCTTCATCCACCGCCTCCGTACAGGTTATACATGTACTACCTCCACCTATTCAGCAAAGGCATGACTCTATACCTGATTTTCTTATCCAGATTCCCGATGGACCCGCTTCCGTCTGGTGATACCTGCCTTTTGTGGCCTTCTGGCTGCGCAGCGGTGATGACTATGCATTACATCTTTGTTGCGCGTCCTTCCTTCACTGCTCTTCCGTTTTCTCATCGACGCAACATGCTCATAGAGATGACTAGGTCACTTGTCTCCTGCGTGATGTTCGGGGTCCGTCGCACGACCTACTGTTGGATGCTTCCCTTTGGCCATTCAAGGATGGAACTGCTCGCATTCACCCTGGGATGTATTATGCATACCACAAGCAGCAGAGACGCGAATTCGCGTTCAAATCTAGTTTTGTGTCCATGTTGCGCAGCTGAGAGCCGATAGTTGGAGCAAAATGCGCGTTCAAGCACTCCAGCGAATTCTTTGACATGGTCAATGGCTGGTCCTGGCTGTCCGCTCGGACTTGCAGATCCTATCTGAAGCAAAATCAGGAAAGGGGTATCCGTACGATCGAGC
>JBBPUO010000052.1:0-39746 GCA_038094755.1 Caloboletus firmus | reverse complement strand
AAGCAAAATGCGCGTTCAAGCACTCCAGCGAATTCTTTGACATGGTCAATGGCTGGTCCTGGCTGTCCGCTCGGACTTGCAGATCCTATCTGAAGCAAAATCAGGAAAGGGGTATCCGTACGATCGAGCGTACCATGCAAGTGATAGAGGACCCTTTCGTTTGGCTGCACTTTTCCTTTATGTGAACCGTTAACGATAATTTGCAGAAGCGAGAGAGCAACTGAATAGCCGAGCGTCCAATTGGGACAGGGCCGCTGTAACGGGGAGGTGAGAGTAAGGTCCAATCAGGGAGCTTGACAAGTGGAGCTAATAAAGTGTAGACGATACACGCCATCTTGAGTGGCTACTGTTAGCGATAGAGGAGAGAAGGGCTAGCAAATACGCGGTGTGAATCCCGGAAAGTAGCTATCATAGGCCGATTTCGGGGTTTGATGACACCTGAAACAAATGCAGAGTGCGCCTGCCAAGTTAGCCGGGGGGTGTTGGACAGCTCTGCCATATGAAGGTCGGGACTGCAACGTCTCTCCGTCCTTTTTGTTAGATAGCTCGAGAAATTGTGCTGGTTCTGCGGAGACCCGAAGCTCCGGTTTTTAGTACTTTGGGGTTGAGTACTACCTTGCGCACGTGACTATGTTTGACGTCATAACCTTGTCGAGTTAGGAGCGTGCAAGAAGAGCGTGTATAAAGGCCCGCAAATGGACTGGTTCGTTCCATTTGCCCTTGTTTGACCCGACAGCACTCAAATATTCTCTCCGTCCAGAATATGTCCCTCAACATGTATCGCCCACCCGTATTGCGTTCCGCACGCCCTGCAATATACCTCGGAGCCGTCCATCTCCCCATCGTAAGTGTCTCTCTCGAACTGAGCGATGCATCTGACCCATGTAAATGCAGCCATCTAGAAAGCTGACGACGCCGCCGCCGCCATCCCAAGGGCAGTCGGGCACCAGTCAGACGCCGCCCGTCCAACCTGAAGGCAGCAACACCCTGATCGTTCTCTCCGCTCTGGGTGCCCTTGGAGGACTGTACTACTACTACACCTACGGACAGCCCGCCGTCGATCGCGAAGCTGCGAGACACAAGGAAGAAGAGACAGAAAGAAAGGTGAGGGAGTTTGGGGAAGCAGGAAAGAGCAAGTTGGAGGATGCAACAAGACAAGGTCAGCGAGAGTATAATGAGGCCAAGGTGGGTATGAATAGATTTGTTGCTTTCGGTGGTACTCATTATCCGCATGTGATAGGCCACCGTGCAGGATGCAGCCACAGCGGCACGCGCCCGGGCTACAGAGACACGCACAGATCTGACGGAACGGGCACGTCAGAGTGCACATGAAGCGCAGGCTAAACTCGACGAGTTAAAGAGCACTGCGGAACGGAAGATTGGTGACGTTCGTGATCGCTCGGAAAAAAAATTCGAGGAGGGTAAGGAAGAGGTTGCGCGTCAAGCACGCGAGGCTGAGAACAAAACCCGCGGCTGGTTCGGGTGGGGTAGTTCAAAGTGAGCTCGTGGATGGAGCATGGATCTTGGAAGATCCAGGTAACGCCAAGGATTGATGTTGTACAACTCATGTACTATTCTCGTGGAATTTTTATCAGTGTCCCCCAAAAGTGTTGCTTTGCGGAGATTGCCGAATGTTATTGGCTGGTATCTTATCTCGTGTCATTCTGCTCAGACACGACGCTCGTTCTGAACTTCCCACTTGGGGACTGCATTGATTCTCGTTATTTCGAATCTGTCGCGGTGAACCTAGGAAGTGAGGAGAGGAACAGATCATTGTGAGTATCTTTTGTCCCCTGCGTAGCCGATTTCAAACCCCCACGCCTAGCTTGGTAGTCAAGATGAGCAAGTTTCAGGATCGGGTCGTTCTTGTCGGCGTGGGGTACTGTATAATCGTCATCGACCATCTACTGCGTGCTTACTGTCTCACTTCCCTAGAGGGGGGACATGTTCGGGTAAAACGACCCTCGCAAAGCATCTTCGCAGTATCTTACCAAACAGCATCATAATCCATCAGGATGTGAGTGTATCACACATTAAAATCGCATACACCAACTGGAATCTTGCTAGGATTTTGCTCCTGTGAGGATGCTTTCATGACACCATGCATTCTCCTACAACCAACCATCCCTCCATAGCCAGAAGATTTGATCCCAATTCACCCAGTTCATAATATTGCAGACTGGGATGCCCCACAGGGTGCTATTGATTGGCCTCGATTACGGGCATTCCTGAAGAATGTAAAGGAGGACGGGGCGATACCTCCTGGTCATAAAAGTCATGATCATATGAACGAACAGAAGGACCTCCCTATTACCGATTCCGCTTACCGAGAACTAACGGTTCGGTTTCAAGAGATTGAAGATGAACAGCAGAAGAAGGGGATCCGCATTATATGGGGACTCGTCGATGGATTTTTGCTTTATTGGGACAAAGTAATCCTATTGCAATTTGCTGGCCAACACCAAATTTCTCGCTGACGCTGCGTAGGAGATCATAGAGTCACTAGACGTCCGATTTTTCCTGCGAGTGCCGCACGATGTCCTCAAACAACGTAGACATGAACGACACGGATATCACACGGCAGGTAGGAACATGCTTCTCTGGGATGCAACCCTCCAATGCTCAGTGATTGACTCTTCCCTCCGTCCTCACTGACACCACGCATTTAACCTCTGTTTACCTCTGGCATGGCATCGACTTACCCTGTGCGATACATCGGGCATATCGTCTATCTCTCTGTTCCCATTCGCCCGGTGCACATCCACTCGTTTGTCCATGCGAACATTCATTTACGGCTACCCGTTTGGAGTGCAATTTAATCCAGAGGGATCACTATGGCGGGATCCCCCCATGTATTGGGAACACATCGTATACCCTGCATATATCGAGGCCCACGAGGATATTTTCGAGAATGGAGATGTCGAGAATGGGAAGTTGACTGGGGAGAGAGTCCCAGGACTCGTGGTAATAGAGCCTGTGAAAAAGGGAGCAGAGTTGAGCATAGACGACATCGTTCGGAGGTGCTGCGGTGCGCTTTGGAACTTTGCACAGACGTTGGATGGCTAGCTGGTAGATGAGTGTCGGGTAGACAAGCATCTGAATATTCGCCCAATTTTCATATGGGCTCCGTTGCCCTCCGCGCGCGTGAAAGCTGAACGGAGCTTGAGGCCGAGCCAGAAATCACATGTCCCTCCCAAATGTATTCGGTCCCCTTTGATTGGTTGTCGGAACATACTTCATCAGCGGTCCGGTGTTTCGACCGCCAGCACAAAGCCCTCTCTTGAACTCCGACCCTCACCATCTCAATCCGTCTCCACAATCCAATGGCTCAGGTTATCGTTGTTGGTGGCGGTCTCGCTGGTCTTTCTGCAGCACATACTCTCCTCGAACGTGGTGCGAACGTGCTATTGCTGGATAAGCAAGGGTACGTGATTCTCCCCCGCGAAAGCACGGCGATATGCTGACGCACAATGTGCCTCAGGTTCATGGGTGGTAACTCCACCAAAGCTACATCCGGCATCAACGGCGCGGGCACACAACCACAACAAGAGGCTGGGATTCCTGACAATGCCAAAATATTTTTCGAGGACACCAAGCGATCTGTAAGTTCCCCCCCCCCTTGACGTTGGCGTGGATTGGTCCCCTCATTTCATTTTCGTTGCTGTAGGCTCGCGACCTCGCTCGGGATGACCTTATTCGGGTCCTCACTGGACGGTCGGGCGATGCGGTGAATTGGCTACAGAATAAGTTTGGCCTCGACCTTTCCAAGGTTGCCCGTCTTGGTGGTCACAGTCACCCTCGTACGCATAGAGGCAATGCTCAGTTTCCTGGGATGGTGTGTTTTGTTTGAGACAGTCTGCAACTATGCATCGGTGCTCACTCTATAAATATCGCAGGTTATTACCTATGCCCAGATGGAGCGTTTGGAGGATTTGGCTGTCAGTCAACCCGACAGAGTCAAGGTTTACAAGAAGGCTCGTGTCAGTAAGCTCCTCAAGGATCAATCAGGCGCTGTAATCGGCGTCGAGTTTGTCCGTAATGGAAAGACAGAGGCTGCTTATGGGCCTGTTGTCTTGGCCACTGGTGGTTACGCTGCAGACTTCACTTCAGATTCCCTGCTGAAGAAACACCGTCCCGAATATTATGACCTCCCGACGACTAATGGTGACCACTGTACTGGTGACGGCCAGAAGATGGCCATGGCCATCGGTGCCAGCGCCATCGACCTTGAAAAAGTCCAAGTGCATCCAACTGGCCTTGTCGACCCCAATGAGCCAGACGCCAAGGTCAAATTCCTCGCCGCCGAAGCTCTCCGAGGTGTTGGTGGTCTTCTTTTGGACAAGAACGGCGACCGTTTTGTTGATGAACTTCAACACCGTGACTACGTCACCGGTAAGATGTGGGAGAACGGCAAGGTACATATCTCCAGTGGGTTCCAACCAGTATGCTAACGCTCCCGCTCCCCACTAGTTCCCTATTCGCCTCGTCCTTAACGGCCAGGCTTCCCGCGAGATTGAATGGCATTGCAAACACTATGTTGGCCGTGGCTTGATGAAGCGATTCGACAGTGGTGAGGCACTTGCCAAAGAGATGGGTGTCTCGCCTGCGTACCTCGAAAAGACGTTCGACACCTACAACGCTGGTGCCAAGGCCAAGAAAGATCCTTTTGGAAAGAAGGTAATCATCGTTATTAGACTTCTCTACCCTCAGATTAACTTGTCTTTCTAGTTCTTTTCGTCCGAAGATTGGACTATGAATGACTACTTCAATGTTGCGATCATGACGCCCGTTCTCCACTACACGATGGGCGGTCTCGAGATCGATGCCGAGTCACGAGTAATTGGAAAAGATGGCAAACCCATACCAGGTCTCTTCGCTGCAGGTGAGGTCGCTGGTGGTGTCCACGGTGCCAACCGACTCGGTGGTTCGTCGCTGTTGGGATGTGTTGTCTTTGGGCGTGTTTCGGGTGACTCTGCAGCTGCTTACTTACTGCAAACGGCAAGTGCCGTCATTGAGAAAGCTGGTGGACGCCTTGGTGCATTGGCAGGGCAACTTGCACCTCAGCCTTCTGCCTCTCAAACTACTCCTTCCGCCTCGGCACCAAGCGCTGTTGCACCTTCGTCTTCAGCAGCCAAGGAATTCACGACCGCGGATGTTGCCAAGCACAACAAGAAGGATGATGTTTGGGTCATCGTGAACGGACAGGTTCTCGACGTTACGTCATTCTTGCCTGACCACCCGGGAGGAGAGAAGGCGATCCTGTTGTACGCTGGACGTGATGCCACGGAAGAGTTCAACATGCTTCATGATCCCAAGGTACGTCTCGTCTTGCCAATTTTGCAATACCTCAACGTTTGCCCAGGTCATCCCAAGATATGCACCTGACTCGGTGATTGGCGTGCACAAGAAGTGAATACGCATGCACGTTCACGTTCTCCTTTTCCGATTGGACCTCGGATGGAGATCAAGAGTTGTCGACTGGGAAAAACGTCGCGAATCGGTTGACACTCTGTAATCGTAGCATGTATAACCTGTTTATTCCCCCGCTTTTTGCACGCTCAGTGTTGTATCTGAATCATCATTCTTGACATATTATTATTTATGTCGGTTTTCGAGCGTGGTGGGACATGCGCAGTGACTTGCTATCCTGCAAATAACCAATCATAAGACCAAGGCGACAGGTTATTCCACCCCTTGGCACTCATTCACAGGGCCATACTGTGACCTTGCTGCACGTTGAACTCGTTGATTGCAATTCGCGCGCGTCAGTCGACGGTCACCGCGTTCAGAGAAGGATCCCTCCGGAACTGCGATGCAAATCCAGTGACCACTAGCCGAACAGCGCGTCGTTCCTCTTCGCAAATCTGATCCGAGGCAAGCAGGAGACGGATGGAGTTCCCCGTTGGCTACATACATGACCGTGGCAGATTCTCGGCGATAGGTCTGACTCTTCTTTGTCCTCTCGTCGTACCCCTGACTGCGGGTCGGTCTATGTTGTTGCTCACACAGAAGAATACTCGGTGGCTTAGTACTGAGATCCAATCACATTCTTTGACAGCGGGCCAAGACGAGGAGAGACCACTGAACCGGGCGGGGCGGCAGCGACAACAGACAACCACCCGCCGTCCTGTTCCCCGAAGAAAACCACGCACACTAGTGACGTGGCATTTTGATTGCCCATAAACTTAGGAATGCGGCACCGTCGGACGCGATGCTACGCGCGGGTACAGCAATGAAGATAGATATCCCGACTGCGAATCGCGCGCGACTCTGACGTGATGCTCTCATCGTTTCCCGTCTTTTCGCCGTACTACGTGACCTCTCTCTTCCTCCTTTCCACATCCTCGGCGTGCGTATTTTAGACTCGACTGGATGGGCCCGGGGGATGCCAGTGTTGTTCTTGATCGCACCTCCGAGCGTTGATTCGTGGACTCGACACGCATCCGTGGAAAAGAAGGTGGGCATTCCGAGTTTCCTGCTCCTGACACGTGGACTGAGCGCCATCGGCGGTGTGCATGCGTACATTACCCCTAGGCGCGGGGACGATGCACCCTTGGAAGGCGTTATAAGCCCCACCGCTTGTCATGGTTGCGGGACGCGCCGCCTCCTCCATCCTTTTTTAACCAACGCGTGATATGTCTGCCACTGGACCACCGTCGATGGGGTTTCGCTCCCAGCCCGAGTTGCGCACGCTGCGAACTGGATGTGGCGACGTGGACGTAGCGAGGTCTGTTCTTGTGTCTATCCTTTGTCGAGGGTACTGTATAATTGACTTGGTGGTACTTAGGGACAACCGCTCGGGACGCCAAGCTCCAGCACCATTTTGGACCGTTCCGTACAGTCCCTCGATCGATCTGCCGAATAAGATGGAGAGGTTTGGATGCTGATTTCTGGTGTCGCCGGGGAGCGCTCACACGCACTTCCTTTCAACTAGCATGTATGCGGGTCCACCCCGGGGAGGCGGATCCATGCCGCATCACCATGTCAGTGCAGAGATTGCATCCTCCCTGTCCGTTCTGTGAGTCTTTTCAGCGAGGTCGTGTGTATGCTAGCTGAATGTACATCAGAGAACCACTCCAGCGCACTGAGACGCGGTCTTCTAGCATCTACCCGCACGCTACCGGTGCTGCTGCTGCTGTCGCTGCAGATCCCTTTCCAGGGTTAGGTTTTCCCGAGGCTGGAGTGCGCCAGTTAGATCGTTCAGGGCCAGGGTCGAATCCGTTTCGTGTCGGCTCGGACGTCAGGAGTAATCCGCATCGCCTCGGGAACGTCAATGTGCCAAGCCACGGTATCGTGGAGACCTCTGCCCTGGGCTTCACTCCAGCAAATCAGACTTGGGAAGGGATCCTCGGGACAGCATTTGCACCACGAACCCATCCGTCGCAGTCCTCGCAAATCCGCTTGCGGGAGCCAAGTGAGCTCACGCGCACACAGCTTTCTTCCACCGGCAACGACACGTCTTCCGTCGAACCAGCACAGCAGAGCGTCGATGATGATATCAGTGATGACGTGTACACCTTCCTCTGTGAATGGACAGACGAACACGGCACATGCAACATGGACATCCTCGGAGATAGAGTCTGGATGAGCCATCACCTCAGCCGGCACCACAACGTGGTCGGACACGAGAAATCCCAACGCGTGTGTCTCTGGCGGGGGTGTACGGACACGATGAACAAGGGGAGTTTGGCGCGGCACGTTGTCTCGCGCCATTTGCGGGCAGGCGCGAGTTGTGAGTTTTGCAGCAAGATGTATTCGCGCGCGGACGTAGCACGAAGACATACGAAGAAATGCAAGGTGGCGAATGGAGCGTTGGTACAGCGTGATCAGACCAAATGGTAAGCGATTTGGATAGGACATGTTTTCTCGTCTTGATTGTACTGGACGCTAACGGGAACCCATTCTTTTGATCTGAAATCTGTAGATCGATGGGTAAACTCAATGTAGCATTGTGGTGGACCATGGACCAATCATGATGAGCTTCAAAGATGTAATCACGTATGCCCTTGCAAGCGGCTCGTGGAAAGCGAGATGAGATTGAGGTCATTAATATCGCAGTCTTGAATAGGATGAAGGTTCGTCGAAAGATCAAGAAATTCTCCGGGACGGGCTCTCGCGTGGGGGAGACGCTTTATTCTCGACACGTGATGGTGTTACATACAAGCACAGACCTGACGAGATAATCAATAGCGGCGTCGAGACCAGCTCTCTGCGCCTGCATTGCAAGTATACAGGGAAAGGGGCGTTACAAGGAGTGGATCGTGCTCGATCCAAAAGATCGATTCATGAAGTTCTTGCATTGCCAGCTTGAACCTCGTTCAAGGGGATGCGGACCAAACGCTCTCCCGCCGCCGATTCAAGGCTTGACAGGGATGCCTCTGATTCTGCGTACTGCTGTCGATTCGCCACTGCAGAGGCGTATGAGAACGGGTCACGATAGGTCGCGAACACGCACGGAAGAGTCCAAGTATACGAAACATGTTGGGCCACTGTTCGAGTACTTGGCCATGGACTGCGACCAAGCACGATCAGAAGGGTGACGTGTGCTCCCGCGCGTTGCACAGACTCACCCTGACCCGCATCTGCCATAACTTCGCAGTCGTCGGCAAGGCCCTCGATACGCTTTACAAAAAGGGCGCTGGCGCGTTCGAGGGCCGCGACCGCTTCGTATTCTTTTTTCTTTTCTAGCAGGCGGTGGACAGAAGCTGGATTGTTTGCTTGAGAGGCCAAAGCGTGCGCATGAGATACGCGACTTGGTGCGACAGATGGCTGCATTCTCCGAGTGTAGTGTCTGCACAAAGTACAATGGTCACGTGGCGGTGTATAAGTCGACGTGAATGATTTCAATCCCAACTTTGGCGAAATTTCAACCTCGACTTTGAGCTGTGAAGAAACGCGTCGTTGTCGACCATGCCCGTCACTCGCTCGTCTAGTCGCCAGCATTCCCAACAGCCGCCGACTCAGCCTTACTCATCTCGCCACGCAGGTCCTTCTGGCAGTGGAGGCACCAAGAAAGCGTCGAAAACCCCTAGTAACGAAATTATTGTTTTGTCTTCCGACGATGACGAGTCTCCGCCGAAAGGAACATTCCCGTCCAAGAAACCGTCCAACCGTTCCCTCAAAAAAAAGGTAGCCGCGCGTGCAACGTCACCGGTCCCCTCTGGCGATGTGCTCGAAATATCGTCGGATGACGAGAACAAGCCTAAGAAGCCCTCCGCAAAAAGACGGGTCAAACCGTCCGAGACGGCAAAGAAGGATTTTGAGCGCACTATCAAGAAGCTACAAGAGGTCCGTCTGGCGTTTTGCCCCCCCCTTTCTGTTTGGCCCATCTTATTTCTCAATGACCCCCGCAGGAGCTCAAACAGTCTGAACAATCGCTTGCATCGACCTCTCGAGAGGTAGAGGAGCTCAAACTTAAACGGGACTGTTCTAACAAGGATGTAAGTCCCCCTTTCCAACCTTTTCTCCTTTCATGATATCTCATCCATGCGTCCAACAGGTCCTGTCGGGACTGGAAGAATATACTTTCTGTGAGGTGTGCACCCTCACCATGTGGTGCCCCTATATGTGCGTCCGTCTTCCTCCCTATATGCACGTGATTCTGGCCTTGACTATATGCTCGTAGCCTTCCCGAGTGTGGTCACTCTTTCTGCGAGGACTGCCTCGTCGATTGGTTCAGTACGACACAAGCCCGGCACATGACAGCGAACCCCCAATTAGATGATAACCGTGCCGCTTTGGCGGGACAGCTCCATACGTTCGTCCAAATGGTCCCCAACTTGCACGCGTACGGTCCGCACGGACAACATCACGTACGAGCAGTCCTCGCCGAGTTGCGACGTCATCGACCGGAATATACATGCCCGTCGTGCCGCAAAGAGGTGTTGAATAAACCTGTGGAGGACTTCCGGTTGAAGGGCCTCATCAAGGAAATTGTGGGGATGATGGGCGAGACGAATTCGTGCAAAGACACTGCGCGACACCGAGGGATTAGCCCTTTTGATCACTTCTTTGCGGCACCTATATTGGCTAGATAAACTTGGTTTGTTTGTTTGTTTTCCTGGCGGCGGAAACCCTGCTCCCCTGTCTCATCCGTTGATGAACACTATAGCATACTTGGTTGGTACTGTACATGTGGGGTATGTAACGGATGCTAGTGTTGAACGTTGAATGTGTTCACTGGCCCTATTGTCATTGTTGGCATGATTCGCAGGGTAAATTTTCGGATTAGCCCACCGGGACGCTACTGTCGGGCCAGCGGGCAACAATATTTACTGATGCCTGGCCGCATGGCATCTGCAGCAGACTGGCTCAGATGGCACGTGCGGGACTACAACATGCGTTGGTATATGTCCTGTAATGATTGACATGTGCCAACGCCGATATACTTATTTGCAAGCACAAGTACAGCAGACAACTCACTAGAAACGTGAACCGTGTGCTAGCGGGTTTAGTAAGAGGTCGAGAGTCGAGCCACTGATCATTCAAACTCGGGAGATTTTGTCGAGTTAGAATCCTCACAAGCATCAGTCTGAAGGATGCGAAGAGCATGGTGTTTTGAAGCATAGTAACATTACACACGTAGTTTGTAGAAGTGGTACAATGGGTAGTGTTCGTGATGGTGACTCTATTGAAAGTGACGAAAACCGTGCACGCAATGGACAAGTGATTAATTCAGCTACCGTTTCTTGCCCCGTGCCTTGACACTCTTCGGCTTCTTGGCATCCACCCTGGCGGGCAACGGTCCCTCGACGATCTCGACTTCATCATCCGAATCTGCCTTTCTCTTGTGCCCAGCGCCGGACCTCATCGTCGTGCTCCCTTCTTCCATCATGTCGCTCACTGTCGCCGTCGACATCTTATTCGTCGAACTTGGGCTCTGCCGCACCGACGACACGGTCCCCTGAGCGGACCCCCTCGACTTGACCGACGACGCAGGCGACGCTCTTCTTGACCCCACTCCAGTCGAACCGGAGCGGTTCTGCGCCGGAAAGACAGGCAACAAACCCACCTCGTCCAACCCATCACATTTACCCACCGACGAAGCACCACCATCTACTTGTCCATCACGGTACGCCTCCAGCCTCGTCTCACGCCAATCCCGTCGGTAGATACTCTCTGTCGACAGTCCGTCCTCGAACGACCGCACGTCGCCTTCGAGGCGCATGTTCTTGTCTTCGAGGTCATCGTGCTTGGTGGTGTCACGGAGTAGATTGGGGCGGGGGATATGCTCCCCCGTTCGACACGCTTCGAAGAGCTCAAGGGAGAGCGAAGACCCGTTCTTAAATGTACCTTCCCGCCATCGGTGTGTGTCTTCTTCCACCGCTGGCTCACCTAGATTCTCAACCCATTCCCAAGGTCGATTTTGGATGGGTGCGCCATAGACCAGGTGACCGGATGCATCACGATGGGCATGCACGAGATTCGTGACGGCTTCGTTGGGAGGGAGGTGTGGGAGCAAAGTACATAGTTGCCGGTAGTAGTCAGATGGGAGGTCTGTCCGGAGCTCGTGCTCGGAGATGCCGGGGTAGTATTTGAAGAAATCAGACGTGCTTGACTTGGACTGCGAGTGGAGTTCTGCCGGTATGTACGTCAGAGCATGTACGGGGCGAGGGATTCATGCGATATACCGTCAATCACAAAGTACAACGTATCAATAAGCAATAGGTACGCCACGGAGTCAAGATCGGATGACTCGGACGCGTGCATCTGCCCCGTGTGCTCTCAGTATCTTAATCATTATCCGTGATGGGTACACATACCAAAGCCAAGCGGAAAATTGTAGACGACAGCATCTCGTACTGCTCGCGGACAGCAGCGGTCCAAGTTCCCCCAAACCCTAGTTTGAATTGCACCAAGCGCGCAACAAAGATGATGTTCTGGGTCAATCGTTTCGATTGTTCATTGCTCGCCGCAGCAAACATTGTCTCGATGGCCGAGAGGGTCTCGCATATTCCCTTGCCCAGTCGTTCTTGACAGTTGGCATCCAGTTGAAAGATGGTCCCTTTCGTACGGAAAGGTTCCATCACGTGTGACAAGAGACGCAAGATCTCCCCTGCACGATCCATACGTCCTGCGAGGTGTTCAAGCGACAGCGGAGTCGATGGACGAGCGAGAATTTCGACGAGGCTCTCCATACCATTATTAACGAACTACAATGGTAATTGATAAATGAGTGGTTTAGTATAAAATGTAGTGGATAAAGGTACCTTTTCAGCCACGGCACTATCGATCTCCTTCACTATCTCGGCGATGAAACATGCTTCCTCAGAAGCAATCGAATGATGAAATAGGACAGAAGTCATCTTGTCCAAGGATGCGCTGGCGGCTTGTTTCGTCGAATCATTTGCCATGGCTCGACCCAACTGTCGTAGTCCGAACTGAAGTTGAACGGCAGTGGCAGCAAGACGCCACGGACCAAGCACGGAGGAGATCCCTCTATTCAAAAACGTGTTCACGTCTGTGCCTGCAAGTCTAGTTCAGCATCCCTGCAGCCACGGAGAGTAAAAGACACCAAATCCTCACCTTCACTTGAGTCGCTCAGAATCACCTTGAGTGCGTTCACGAGCGGCTCAAATAGTGTCTCGTCAATAGATCTAGATTGGATAGGTTGTTCAAAGGCCCTCCTTATCACGTCCAAATCACGGTATGCAGCAAACCGAAATTGTTGACTCTCGCAAGTTCTTACCCGAAGATCCTTGGCCATGTCTCGAAGGTGTTGCGGAACAAACAGGTTGTGCTCGATAGACACGAGGGTAGGCATCTCGGCAGCAAGGAAGCTAAAGTGCAGCTCGCTAAACGCGTCTTGTCGGCGGGTAAAAAATCGGTGGACGTCTAAAAGAGTGTTCCCAAGTGTGGATGATATCTGAGGCTCTGCTCTCAGAATCAAATAATCAAACAGGGCGTTCGCTGATTGGATATAAGTTGTTAGTGATTCCGCTTGTTCAGACATGACCTTTGCCAACTGGGTCCATGCGGGGTAGACAAGACCTCGGAGGATAGTCGTGGATGGGAGCGCCCCGTGGGCGCACAAAAACAGTAGTACCACGGTGCATACATCCCAAGCATCAACCGTGAGCGCCAATATCTCACGTTTGCCAGTGCCGAGGAACCAGCGGAGTACTTGTTCGTCGATGCCAGCAGGGAGATGCTGGTCGACGTGCAAAAGAAACTGCGCATATTGCAACGCAATCATGTGCCGTTTGAGAACATCATCTGTCATGTGTGGTACTTGACGCAATGAAGCCACGGTATTGTCCCAGACCTTCCAACCCCAATCCAATGACGTTCGATACTTGTACCACAAACTATTGGCAAGGATCGAAGGGGCATCTGGTTTGGAATCCTCTGCGAGCAGCAGGATCTCTGTTAGAACAGGAGGGACGTTGTCACCCATAATAGTTTCTGGAGCGAGCGCCTGATGAAGATTAGAGTTAAATCCGCAAGACTCGTCGTACAAACTTACATGAGCAAACGAAGATATATCTGCCGCCACGAGAGTCCTCGCGGATTCATCTAGGTGGCGACCTCCATCCATCTCGACGAGAAGAGCCAGAAGTGATCTGACTTGCATCCCTCGGTTCCGCCAAACCACATGAGAAGAATAAAGGGCGTTTGTGATGCCGCCCGTCGCATTCATTGAGGTCCAGACAGTGGCGAAGCGATGGAACACTTCGCCGACGGCCGCGACGACGCCTGGATGTGAGGTCTGGGATAACACCGAGAGGCTCAGCTAAAAATAAAATTTAGGCTTGCTGCACATCTGATTGCTGGATCAGTCTTACCTCAAGCAGCGAACCATAGCAATATGTACAGCACAGTAGCTCGACTACCACGCTATATGTTTGAAGAACGACCGACTCGTCAAACTTATCAGATCTGCGGAGGTTAAAAGGGGTGTGCAAAAAGGTCGAAGCAGCGACTTACGAGCTAGCAAATTTCTTGTAGTTTGGTAGAAGCCACTCCTTAAATATCTTGGCTTGCTCGAAACGCGGGGCATGGATGGCTGTGTGACATTTGTCGTGCAAGGCCGACAAAGAGGTGAATGGATGAGGTGGTGTCCCTGGATAAGCCATCTACGTGAGCACATGCTGTGGTCCCGTTTCAGATAACACACCTCCGAATACAACTGGTAGGGCGGCTCGAATTTCCCGCCTTATTTCTCTCTCACAGAGATCTTCGGGCGTTTCTCGTGCGCGTGCACCGTACAGGATCAACTTGCGTTGATGCAACAATGACGATGTGATATTGTGGAGTGGTATCCAACGCAGGAACCCACGATGTTTTGAGGCCGACTCAGCTGGCTATTGTAGCCAGTCAAATACAAATACACCGGAACTTTTGATAGCTCACCTCGGAACATGAAAGACCCGACTCACTACGTGCCACAAGCCGTTGGATATAAACTACATAGTCAAAAAGGTTACCCTTGACAAGCCTTCCGAAGAGAGCCGAGATAGATCTGAGGTTAGCGCTATCTGCAGCTACATCACTTGTGTCGAGCCAGTCGAACAAGTAGTCATGCAAAGTCGCGCAAGGAAGTTCGCGGCGTGCTGTGCGTTCGCAATATTGACTGAGAAGAGTCACGGCAGCGGAGGGACGATGTGGTCCAAATTGAAGGGGTGTCACAGCCCAGGTGAGGAGCGTGTCAAGCTTTTCGGGAAAAAGCGATGACGAGCAGTCAGCTGAGTGCGACGGAAAGAAGCCAACTTTTGACATGTCGGTCGTAAAAGATATTGAATTGAGTTTCTGTGGAGACAATGCAGTTAAATGAACCAAGAGCTAGTGTAGGAGACCCACCTGGATATCGACAACCATCAACCCAAGACGCTCTAAAGCACGGGGGGGAAGATTCCGGAACAACATTGCATCGTTCCTTCTTTGGACGTCCGAGAAGTTTTCAAGAAGCAACCGCTGCACCTCACGTTGTCGCTGGTCTCCAAGTAGCAAATGGTCTCCAACAACGTTAGATAAGACTGAGGCCAATAAGGACGAGTGACTAGCCCAGATGTTTGGACTGACAAAAGCATCTGGAAGGGCGAGGCAGATTCGCTGCGCAGATAAGCACGCGACAAAACTAAAGGACGCTAGACTCACTTGTAAGAGGGTCTCCAATAACCCATCCAGCTTGGCGAGCTGTCCCTGCGCCGATGACCGAATCTTCCGAAAGGAATGAGGGCAAGCTCATGGAAAATAACAATAAACAGTTGACCTCTGAAAGTTTGGCAATGCACGCGTCGGCGAATGGCTTGGTGAGCGCACGGCTGGCGAGCATGCCGTCTAGGTACTCGTCCGCAAGATGGGCCACGAAGCCAGCTTGCGCAAGATTGCATGCCACCATTTGCTGAACTAACCATAAGAGAAACGTGCGTCTGTCAACAAGGCCGTCGGCATAAAACGGTCGAAGTAGTCGGAGGCTGTTGAGCCTGGATCAGCACATAGACAGTGCTACGTCTAAAAACCCACCAATAGGTGAAACGTGAAACCCATCGATCACGAGAGTCTGGGTCCGACAACACGCCTTTAAACGATTGTTTAATATTCAGTCCTAGACGAGGAGCACTCGGAAGTGCAATTTCGGCGAGTTGTTTCTTGAGGTAGCTCGTCACGACGTTGGTCCAATCGATACTGTATTGAGTGGGGTTATAGTTTGGCTTGTTCCGTAGACCCACCTGTAATAAGAGATCAGTGAGTATGGACCACTGAGTCATCTAGCAACGAACCGTCTCGTTTGCACCAAGAACTCGTAAAAACCATACAGCGCGGGGGATTGCTACGTTTTTCGACTGCAACAGGTCGAGAAGATCGTGTCCCTTCGCCCCGTGTGGTACACTTTTGCCAAACTTGTGTAACGGAACATCATCGTTTGCGAGGTCCGCGAACCAAGCTTGACGTTTTGCTTCGTTAAGAGTAACACGAGATGGCATCTTGAAGGTCCAAGGACTATCTACGTCATGAGTAGAGTATCACATCGGATGCAAAGAAGCGAACTCACGGAACGGCAGCGGTATTCTCAGCACGGCGAGCGAATATCTCACCCATTATATACTCCAACTGCACAAGTGCAACATGATCGAAGATACGGTCCTGCTCAGCATTCGATTGGGAACACAAAGCTTCTGTGACGGCAGACATCTCTGACTTGTGGGAAGTGAGGAAATGACAATACAGAGCATTCCTTATACACACCTGAACGGACTGACTGAGTATAAACCCGCTCCTGACATTAGCCTCGGACAGAACATCCTCATCCTGCCCAGGATGTGGAGGGTGGAAACCAAGATATCCTAAAGGATCCTCTGTTAGCTCGGGTACGTTTTGATGCTTGCGAGACTTGCCAATGTCAGCTGATTGGTGAGATGGAGGCACCCATGGGGGCGGACGTGAGTCATATATGAGAAGCGGGTTATCGTGTTTCGTGTTATTCTTCGTCATAAACTAGATCAGAGGTACTTCAGGATGGGCTTGGTCGGACGGATGGACAGCCGCGATTTTATGATACAAAGTATAACCCCAAAGTAGTAATAAGGTCCGGCAACGGCCTTAGACATGGAATTTGCAGCACAAGCACGAATACCGTAGGTCTAGGTTGCAGCAAAACTCCACAATAGTACCCAGTAAGAACCACAGCGAAAATACCAACTAAGTGGGGTATGATATACCTATGAAATATGCGCAACAGCACTCTCTGCCGGGTTAACTGAAGTTCGCGGTGGACTATCTGACCACGGACACCGCGTTCTTTTTCTGTTCTTTCAGTCTCTCGATGCGCTACAGTCACCAACGCCAGTCTCATATGTTCAGCTGACTGTCAGGTGAATGCTCGGAGAAATACACGTACCAGACGCCGTTCTTCCTTCCTCCTCGCCATTTCGCTCGCCTTTTCTTCCTTGGACATACCCACAGTCGACTTTGGAGCGAATTCCGGATCTGCTAGTAGCGGGGACGGTGATGATATAGGGATAGGTCGAGAACTAGAAGCAGGCGAAACGGTACTTGGTTTACTAGGTATACCACTCGATTTTCGAACTTGGGTGTGAATTTGAGGTTGGGGCGTCAGCGCACGGGAAGGAAGCTGAGGTGAACCCCACAAAGTCGGCATAGTTACGTTTGATGGGCTTGCTAGCGTATCCATGGCGCCCCATTCGTCTTCACCTGGACAGAGAGGTCGGTCAACGTGCGAGATCATGAAATCGACTCAACTCACCCTTCGGGGAACTTGGACGTGAGGCACCGAATCCGAGGTCGGCCGCTGAGGTAAACTTCGACGCTGCGACTGCAGGCGCACTCTCGAACGTACCTTGAAACGTACACGATAGTTAACACGTAGTACAATTCAATAGATGGAAGGGCTTACTCCAATCTCCCTCGTCAGCATTTACGTCCATCAGATCGTTATTACCCCAGGTAATATTTCCGCTTTCCTCGGCGGCAACCTGCTCAGCGAGCTGTACTGCAACTGCTTTCGCGTTCAGCTTGCTTCCACCTAGTTGAAGACCTTTCGGTTGCACAAAACTAGTTGAGGGGGGTGTTCGCGATTGGGTACCCGAACCAGCGCCGGTCAGTGCAGAACCCATATTCGTAGGTGGAGTCGATGTTCGCTCGTCAGGGGTGCTCGCAATGGTGCTCTGTAAATCGCTCGGAGCAAGCTATGAAGGGAGTCTCGTAAGAAAGAAGTGGGAGAGTGTTATGGATTTTACCTTTCTCCCCAGAGACGACATGGCCCATCCAGCAAACGCTCCAGCGGCACCTGTGGCTGAGTTGACAAGGCTTGCTTGCGTGAAAGTACCTGGAATAGACAGGGGTGCATTCACATTCCCTTCGCCCTCAACCAGTGCGGTTTCGGGCTATACGGTGATGAGCACAATGAGCATGAAGCATAGAAAGGAAGGAAGCTCAGTCTTACCATCGATGCTGCATGTGTTTCTAAGCGTTTCATGAACAGTTCCACCGCTTTGAAAGCTTGATCCCGCACAATTCTGGAAGATGGTCAACATAACACCACGTCAACAAATTATGAGTCTTACTTCTCTTTATCGAGCGTAGCTCCTAAAAGGTTCGGAATTACCTTCGCGGCCACGTCCTCAATGTTGAAACATTCGTTAGTTGCCATAAACGCCATCAAGCCCGCCACCCGTGCATGTAGAAATGGATCCTTGAGTGCCTTGGAGAACGCAGGCACGAGGACCTTTTGCTTGGTGTTGTAACCTAGGGTGGGCCCTAGTCGCCCAATTAGAATGCACGTATTTGTTCTTATGGACGCCTCGGGGTCGCTTTGAAGGCGCGCGAGATGCCGGAGAAGGTCATTATTGAGAATACGGTCACTGAGCTACGAAAACGCGTGCAGGCTAAGTGTGGGGAGGGTAAAATTGCAAAACGCACCTTTGGCGAAAGAAGGACGATCGCACGTATTGTCGCTTCACGAATAACAGGAACCGTATCTGTAAACCCAGATTGCTGGTCCATCCCGATCAACACAACATGGCAAATATAAGAGTGAGGGCTCACGTACAAGACTAGGCCAGACTTTATCTACAACAGTCCTCTTGTCGAGTTTGTCTGCGTACTCGGAGAGGTTGTCGAGGAGTGCCATTCGCATACCTCGATCTGGGCTTGCGAAAAGTCTGATGAGTGGTCCGAGGATTATGTTCATGTATTCGTCCTGCGAAACATCCTTTCCGAACTGTAGAACCAAAGGAACGATCGTCGTAGCGGAAGCACCTCCGTACTCGAGTGCAGTTACGAGGGAAGGAAGAATGCGGAAAGAGGCAAACTCGGGAGGGAACGAGGAGGCGGATTCTTTCAGCGTGCTGCATCCATTGCCGATGAACAAGCTCTTCGCACCACATAACATAGTATCCACTCACCGAAGAAGTGTGACTTTCTCTGCTTCGCTGCTCAAGGTGAAGTTGTCGAGGCCGGCGCACACCTTCACCAAACGATTGCCGGAAAAGAATCCGGAACCTTCGCCAGCCGTCTCTGCCATGCCGATGTCCAGGAACGTTTTCGGCGTCATGCGAGCCTTTGGATTCGGATTGAGAAGTTTCTTGAAAGAGGGGAATACGGAAGGAGGAATAGAGCCGCGAGACGAAGGTTGAGGGGGTGGATGCGGGGGCTCTGCGGTCTCTGGTGGGGGATGGGTAGGATTGAAAACGAAATGCAGGAGCAGACCAAGAGCATAACTGTCTGCAGCAGAGATAGGACCGCTGCGCGTACGATCAGTGGAGTCATCAAGAAAGCAGAATAAACTTACTCCTTTAACGTGGACCAGCCACTTCTCTTGACCTCAGGTGATGCACAGGTCATCGATCCCGGTAGCATGCCACACATCGTCTAGGTCAAATTAAACGCCGGCGCGACCGGGCCAACACAAACTTACATAGAGAACCGAATTATCGTCTTTGGGATTGCTCAGTGCCTCGAAACCACCTAGCTTCCACTCCCCGGAGGGTGATATGAAGATTGCATTCGGTCTAACGCTACCGTGGGTTGATGCAGCCGAGTCATTAATGAACGCAAGCGCGACCTAGCATCTTGTGTTTTCCAACAGCATAGTATATAGGGTCGATATGCGACGTACCGATATCCGATGCAACCCCCAAAGCAACCAATCCTGTCGCTCTTGCTGGTTTTTGGACGCCCATGCCTGCAACGTAGTCGACAGCGGCCGGACACGCTCCGTCATGATGAGAATCGCGCTCTCCGATTCGACAACATCCATGAATTTGAGTACGTCAGGATGCCGGATAGTGCGTAGCTTCCGCAACGCATTCTTGGCGAGTGGGATCGTCGACTTGTTGAGCGAGTGCACGAAATCGTATTCAAATACCGAAACGGGGCTTCCGTCGTCCTAAGCACTGGTAAGGTCAGTTCGTATTGGGGATGCGATGTGTACAGTACACGTTTCGTAGCATCGTATAGTACCCATAACGTTTCGCAAGAAGCGACCTTTGAACCGAGGGTAAAAGGTAAGTTAATGCCCGACTTTTGGACGAGGGTTGATACGGCTGCTGAGCCAAGATTGCGCAAATAGTCCATCGTTAGTGCTGGGTGTCGTCCCGAGTTGAGAAAATTGACAGTGACACGCGCGTTGGGCAAACCCCACTTCGTTACAGTAACACCGAAAATATAAATATACTGGCTCGGCTCACGTTGTATTTGCGAAGAGTAATCTCAGCCATGACAAGTGTATTTCAACTGGCACGAATCAACTACCACTTAGATCTGATCAATGAAAGGCATCATCCTCAACAAGTATCGTGCTTAGAGCTCCCGTCTAATAATCGGCAAGTCCTCCCTTTTTTCATAAATATCATAAACAGCTGGTGTCCCTGCAGCTTGGAGCTCGTGTGCGACGTTCTCCACCCCGGCGAAAACCCGAAGTAAGTTACCTCCCGTCAGACCCGCGAGTTCATATTTGTCCCAGCCCCGGCGATAAAGCTCAGCGATCTGGCGGAGGCTGAGATGGTAATCGAGGAACAAGGGAGGGAAGAGCTTACGAGTGCAGGGTACTTTGAAACATCTTCTAGTCCTTCAGGGGTCGATCCTATTCCGTCATAGTCAGAGCCAATACCAACGCTACGGAGGCAGGTTTAATTCTTGACAGCTCCGGAAGCGATGACGACCCACTGTTTCTTTCCGGCGGCCTTTGCAATGTGCTCGACGTGGTCAGCTACAGTCTGAACGTTAGCCTCACCATCGGGCGCAACAAATTGGGGTGCAAAGTTGACCTGTCGAGCGGTCATAACAGCCTAGTGGGGTGGCAAACACGCGGAGCACACCATGATAATACCATCCTTCTGCCCCTTTCCTGTGCCAATCATACTCAGCACTTCATCAGGCACGTTACGAGCCACGTTGTGGACAGCCCTCGCAGAGGAGTGAGACCAGATGACAGGTGCCTTGGAGTGCAGTATTGCTTGCGTCGCAGTCAAGTCGGAAGTGTGTGACAGGTCAACCAACATTCCAATCCGGTTCATCTCCTCAATAAGCTTAAATCCAATGGTACTAGATAACAACGGGTCAAATGATCAGCAATATTGGGGATGAGACATCATGTTGCACCTCAAACCATAGTGCAGGGGAGCAATTGGTGTCAAGTATCCACATGAGTCAGCGAATGCATTGTGACACGTGTGAGTGAGGGTCACATATCGAATACCGAGTGCATAATACTGTCGGAGCACCGAAATAGAGTTTCCTAATTGGTGTCCTCTGCGAATAGTCTCAGTGAATCTGGCAATATGAATGGAAACAGACTAACCCCTCGACGCCAAGTAAACTGGCAATTTTTCCCTGAGAGATGGATTGGCGAACATCCTTTGAGCCGAGCACATAGCTGAATGTCTGAAACGCTTTGAGCCCTGACCGGATAAACGAACAGAGATGGGCCTCACGTCCGGATACTTCTCGATTAGACCTTTAGCGACATCGATTTGTTCAAGCGTATCGCTAAAATGGGCTGTTGAATTGAGTTCTATCAATGAAACGTTGGGAACGGCATACCGCACTCTCCACGTAGAGGTCAAAAAATCCTTTCCCTCTACTGAGCTCTCGGCACAAGGCACATATACAGACCTGCGCTCAAGCTGAATCGATTCAAGCATGAAATAGTTGATAAAACGCATACCAAAAGAACCCGCCCACTTTTCCTTCTCGGAGACGAGGAATATCGACATGTTTCGGCACCCCGACATCGAGTGGGATATTGGAAACGTTGTTTCGCCAACCGATTCTCGCAAGATATGGTAAATCTGGGGAATCACATAGACAAAACAATGAATCCATGATTGAAAGATTCAAGATTCTGACCGACCAATATGACCATCCTGTACGGAATGTTAACCGAAGAGCAGAGCAGAGAACTAAGTACGCACGATGACGGGGGCAGAATCGAGCAACCTCCGGGCGGCGAGATTTGGGTCCCTGGGTAGCTTTCCAGACCAACCATGATCTCTGAGATGGCCGGGATCAACAAGGGCGAGTATAACACCAACGACGAAGACTACACTCAAGGCAGCCCAGACGGCAGAACGGATGTGGAGTGGTCGGGAAGGCTGTTGCGCGGCTGCAAATCCTGCATCATCGGGAGCATGATTACGCTGACCTGACTCCTCGTTTCGAAGAAGGGGTTCGTTTTCAGTACTCATTGCGAGCAATGAAGTCGGTTGTGGGAGAGAGAGACGCGACCCTATCCCTATCCGAACGGCGGTAGGTGTAGTGACATAAGCATAAGGGGGTCTAACAGTCTGTTATTATTATATTACTTAATACATAATTTTTCTCTATGGCCAAGTTGCCTGAAAAGGACAAATCAGTGACTTGGTGGTGACCTTTCCTGACGCTGAGCACTCGTAGATCTGGCTCTAGTCTGACTGTCATAGACAACACTGATAGTAACTGTTCTGGGATCACAGTATCACTCGTCAATATTGGAGCTCTGTTCGAAACACATCTATGAAGGAATCAACGACCATCAAAAGTTCGGTGTCTCGTCAAGCTCTGCTCGACGTCTTTCTGTTACCCTCAGGCTAGTGCAGATGAGCCAGACTCATACTCCACAGAGTCTAGATTTTCCCGTCCTCAACTCGATGATCCCGCTCCGAAATCCGTCTCAATGGAGCCGATGGTAGGATAATCAAGCCGAAAATAACTGCGCGAATATTCTTTGGTGTTTCTGCTATTTTACTCGGCTTTACATCCAACGGCCGTTGCCCACGCGTGGCTGACAAGTGTTTCTATAAATCGGTCACCCGCACTGTGAAATAACGCCGTGAAGTTGGAATCACAGATGAGTTTACCAGATAATTGTTCACGAATGACCCGCAGACGAAGACTAATTCACGCGCCGTTTAACAAACTTCCAAGCAGAACTTGATTTTTATGTTCTCTATCGGGTATCTATTTCCACTCGCTCTAGTAAATACCTACTTCCTTGCCACGATTGTCCTCAGACTGATAGGAGTTTTAACCAGCTGATTCCTGCCATTAGGTTAATTCGTGTGCAATCCGTGAATCCAGCCGTCCATCCCCCGCTGTTCAGCGCAGTCAAAGCCTTGGTTTTTAATATCGGGGATCTTGTCAGGCGATACGGCTGCTCGTTTCTCCTCACCTACTCATCTGGTCTGCCAAAAGTACTCTACGCACACTCCTTACGGACGCTTTCCATTCCGCTGGTCCTTCTTTGCAACGTCCATCAACTTGCGACGACCTCCCCGGGTCTCCATCTGCATCAATGCCTCCCGTCTTCAGTACTCGTGCCACAACAGCACATCCATGCCGGTAATTTGAACGCGATTGAAACTGTAGCGTCACCTGCTTCTTTCTGATGTGTTCCGCTGTCAATCTAACAATGTAAGTTGAAGAAGTGAATGCGCACCATGACATGGATCCCCGTCGTGGCCGAGGGCTGAGATGCATCGTTCGGATGCCGTGCCTAATAGAAAGTGAGCTGTCACGATGTCGTGATCTATTATCGCGAGAAAAAAACACTCACGGGGTCAGCTGTCTTTATACCTGCAGGACTTTGTACGCTACCGGAGGCATCCTTGTTCGGGTAACTCGTCTCAGCAGCCTTGGTATCTGATTTAGACTAACGCAGGATAAATGGCGCTGACAAACAAACCGGGAGATCAACGAACCTGCTTTTCCGGTTCTTCTGTTATGGATACTGCGACCGATCGCTGAGATGGTTCGTCAGACATATCGCACTCTCTTTACGGAAGAAGAGGACACTCACCAGCTGACGTTTAGCTGCAGCCATTCTGGAAGGTCCTACGTTTGTAGTATCCTCTCTTTTCCTTGACGTAGAACGAGACCCGAGGTTCGCAGGTCGACTAGGCTCGCCGGAAAGGTCTGGCAGATGTGGGCCCTTGCCCCTGTCACTTTTCTTCATCATTGTCTCCAGCCACTTTCTGACCATCGGAATGCCTCCAGATGACTCCGTATTGTCACGACGCTCCTCTCGACGTGCCTCCGGAGACGACATCACGGGCAGAGCAGTTGGCAGCTGTGATACAGCCTGCGACGAGCCTGGTGGGATTACGTCGACCTCATGAATATCGGCGGAGGAGGGAGGGGATGGCAGCTCCAGGAATGTCAACATAAAAGCAGGGGGAAAGTGACATCAAGACAGACCTCATCAAAGTCAAATAGGCGTTCAGGAACACTAGACGGCACCTCGACCTTATGTCGTTATAAAAACAGGGAGCGAAAAGGAAAGGGTCAGATTCTTACCCCAAGTGGAGCCAAGTCACTACTTTCACCGTGGTTCTCTGACACGGGCAGACTTCATGTCGCGGGTTGTTCCTTGTGTAGGAATGCAAGAGTTAGTTCCTTCGGTACCAGGATGACAAACTCTTACCAGAGTCGAGTCAAGTGCATTGTCGTCGCGGACATCTAAGGTGGAAAATAGCTCGTCCTGTTGTTGCTCCGACATATCTTTAGGTGTTTTCGAGTTTTGCTCTTGTGTAGGTGCCTAGAATTGGAGAAAGACAATATGTAACTTGTCCGCGAAGCCACTATTCTGAATGGACAAATGCTTACATGGAATGAACAATAGGAATCCGGAAGGATGTCGTTAAGGTTACGAATCCTGATTTTCCCGTCAACTCCTCCAGTTGCAACATAGCCGCAATCTGCAGAGAGAGCAATTGAATGTATGTATGAACCATTCTCGACGACTGGGCCGATCAGAGCAAGTGTTGAAGTGTCCCAGAACGAGATGGAACTTGATGTATAGGTAGCAATAAACTTTCCCTTGGCAGCTAGCGCGATAGACACGACCTTGTCATTGTCACCGTGAACCTGCAGTTCGGCCAGTTGTGATCCACTTGACACATCAAAAGCCTTAATTTTACGATCACCAGACGCAGCGAAAATTTGCCTATTGCTGAACCATTCTAGGGGAGTCATTGGCGCCTCGATGGGTATACGAGCCTTGATAGTAATGAGCTGGTCACCATTACGACTGTCATGGATGCAGATGGAGCGATCCCAGATTGCATTGGCGATGCGTTCACCATTTGGGGAGAACTTGACACCTGCGACATAACTGACACATTGGAGTGGACCAACTAATCTCTGCCCCGTCTTGATATCCCAGATAGTCGCTTCCTTGTCCGGATGTCCAGTACCGGTGGCAAACCTGGTGGAATCAGGTGAGATGTCCACCGCACCTACATACTTTGAACCCTCCACCTTGATGCTCTTTTCCTACATTTTCATGTCCAATACACTTGCCCCACTAGTAGTCCCGCATACTATCCACATGCCATCCCTCGACGCAGAAATAGCGGTGAACTCCTTTCCCTCTTGCTTTCCCACCCCTTGACCATCTACGACTCGCCATTGTCGAAGAGCACCCGTACTCCCGCTTAATAAATGTATTCCGTCGGGGTGGAAAGCGACTGCCCACACATTGTCAGAGCGACCAATGTCAAGTACTATTGTATGTTCTCACGAATCGTCAGCATTACTAAACAATCACTCTCGAGAACTGCCACGCACTGTCCTTTCTTGATGACATCCTCTAGCAGTGGTACGTACTTGTAAGAAAGTATTGAGGTCGACTTGTGGTACACAGAGTGCTTGTCGACGTTAAACAGAAAGTTGTTGCCGTCATCTTCATCCTCCAAAAAGTGCGTCGGATGTAAAACTAGGGATCATGTTTCAGATGAGAATAGTAAGAAAGGGTTGACTCCCTTACCTAGATGACCGCGTATGTGTTTCAACAAGTTCTCCATTTCTCCCCACTCCCCCTTCTCAAACGGCTGAGGTCCTCGGACGCCCTTCCCTCTTCCTAGTCCCTTCTCCTGCGTATGTTGTGATTTGGGCATGGTCGTGGGCAGCGACCTTGCGCTATCCTTTCCGTCTTGGTAATGGAGCTCTTCAACGCTTTCACTCTGAAGATTGGATCCGTGCTCCTCGGAATCACTGTTTGATGAACGTGGTACTGAAGAGGGGCTAGTCTTGGTCTGACAGAGAGTAAGGGATCGAGTCACAATGATCCAGGACCGGAAACTCACCGTCTTTGTAAACCGCTCGTGATAAGCAACAAAGTGCTTGTATTGTTTCCAGGTAGTCACTGTATCGTCCGGGACCGCATGAAATACCTTGCGGTATATCTCCGTCTACGAGAGCGAGTAAGCGGAGACACATAGGGAGATCAAACAAGTACTGACATTGTGTTCGGCACACGCAACCCAGACACGGTCCCAAAATTCATCCGAGACCGGATCCTCAATATCATCGGGATGGATGTGCGGTGCGAGTATCGGAACCGACTGCTTTCCCTTGGCTTCGTGAAGCAGTCTCTGTTTTCTGCAGTTAGGTTGCTTGTGTAGCGTGCTCTTGTCCTCAGTCAGGTCACTGTGATCTGACAGAGAATCTGAGGGCTCGTAAGCAGCCTCGTTTCCACCATCCACCTCCCAGCCAGCAGTGTGAGTATTGAATAGTGTATCGGTGTTCGAATCAGACTTTTGACCATCGCGTGCACTTGGCCGATGAGCGCTGGATGGCTCCCCGATTTCCGGGGCCAGCGGTTGGGGGTTAGGGACATTAGCCTCAACCACGGGGACTCCCGCGCTAGTAAATCCGACAGGCTTCTCCTCATCAAGAGGACATAGCGCATGACCCTCCTGAACCGATGGTCCTTCTCCCTTTGAGCTACAGTCGCGCATCTCGCCATCAGCCACAGGTGAATGAAATACTTTTGACAATGATTCGACGAGAGTGTGTTCGACAACTTGAAAACATTGGGGGTCAGGTCAGCAAGATAGCAGTCACGAGTAGAGAAATCATGTACCTTCTTTGATTCCATATGCCGCCATACTATCCAATGCATCATAGCATGGTCGTTCATGCACTAACTCCGTAACTAGACGACCTGGTGACTCCTGTTCAGCATTTGGGTCCCATTGTTCTTGGGCTCGTTCGCGGTACGACAGTTCTTCACGTAGTGCGTTATCTTCGTCGGTTAGGGCATCGACGTCAATCCCAACATGCTCTCGCATCAGCCGGACCCGAAGCGTGTGTGCAAATCGCCCTACTCTGAACGGACTACCCGCCATCGTTCTGCACCCAACCAGATCAGCCGAGAGGTCAGCAAGAAACTAGGTTCATCACGACCTAACCCTCGATCATGTCAGTATCTCGGATGACAGCCGCTACTTCTGAATCTCGATCACCCCGCTGAGATCGCTCGTTGATGTTCGCACTTCCGATGATCGCGAGCCTGTCATCAACGAGGCAGATCTTGCCGTGAATATACACCTGGAACCGTCGTTAACCCACGGAAACACATAGAGCATTGGGTAGCTTACAATCTCAGTAGTCAAAACCCCATCACGCATCCTGCTCCAATTTCGCAAGGAGAACACGCGAATATAATCCTCAGGCTAATAGTAGTTGGGATGAGAGGTGAATCAAAAGAGTTGAACTTACTTCGATCTCTTCTGCCCGCAGTCGCGCATAAATTGAGCTTTCCCCTCGGAACAGAGTACGGTTTTGGCAGTCAACTATGATTCGTATCTGTCAAGTTACTGTTCAATTTGGAAGTACGCAGGAACCAAGAGTCAGGCAATCACACCGCACTAGCATCGCTGTGGTCCATTGGAAATGGGAACCTAGGGAATAGTGGTATGACGATGCAACACTTCCACTGCGTGCCCTCTCGTTTCGCGCGAATAATCCGTCGAACAAGAGCACCTCCAATCCCATTCTCGATCTTCACGTCGTTGATGACAGCCCTTCGGATTGGAAATAAGATCTGCTCTAAACTCTACGATGCGCATGCTTACGAAGAGATAAAAAACTGGTTTTCAATGTACACAAAGTGCTCCGACCCGTCAATCGCTGCTTCCGATCAGGACCGGTACCTGCGAATGTATCAGGAGAGCTGACCTGCTATGTATGCGTCTTGGATGGAGTGCTCGATCCGATTTGGTGTGCCAAGTGACCACGGTCCAGCCGAGCGACAAATTTGCATCTCGCAGGTTCCTGTGACACCCATGGCCTCCAGTTCTCCGGGTCTAAATTCTGGCAGAGGCAGTAAGAATGGCATAAGCCTTGTGTGGTTCTACACAACGAAGAACTCGTGATCAGATATCTCAGATGCAGAAATATGTCATACCTTGATACGCAGCAGCCAATTCCATCTAGAGTTATCCATCAGCAGTCAAAAACTTGTCAACTTGCATCTGGCGCACCTCTCTATGAAATGCCGAGCCAGATCGCGAGCTGGTTGGCCGACAACTTGCACCCCAACATCGTGCCTGTGCGGAGTTAGCTTTCTCGACGCCTATTTTTGTAAATGCATACCAAGGCATCCTCGGAACTTTGGAACGGTCGTACATGTCCTCTGCAGGTTTGTGAAGAGTGTGGAAATCCAAGACCATCGGATTACTGTAGTCCTTTCCTGGCGTGTTCACGGAAGCAGTGAGCACAGACCTGTCGGTGTGAACTCATCGCAAACAAACCTGGCCATATTTCTGTCTTGTCCAGCAATAGTTCTGGATCGTCAACGAGAACATGTTGTGGGGTGTCCCATCTAGAGGAAATTAAATACGTTTGTGGTATGAACAATACATCAGACCTTCCGAAGCAAAGATCTATCCCGCCCATGAAGGCAATAGTCTGGTCAATGACACAAATTTTCTCGTGCTGAAACAAGGAACGATTAACGATGTTAGAGTAAGTGATAACAGCTTATTGGCTGACGTGAGCCCAGTAAAATATACCCGTCTGGAAATGCGAAGGGGATCGCTGGATCATGATGTTCTTGTGGAGTGATGACAGCTTTTGTTTCGTGTAGCTAATGTGATGCACGGGTGTCAGAGAATGACGAAAGTAATATCAAGCCTTGCTCACTTGCTATCCGTTGGAGTTGTGCGGTTGGACACTTCCTGACTGTTGACAGTATGAGCACATGAAATATGTAGTACCAAGACCAGACACTCCCTATACTATTATATAAACCTTGATACCTTGGTTCGCCTTTTGCTCCAAAATCCTATCCAGTCGAGAGTTGTCTTTGCTCGGTCACTGTAGCTATAACTCTGCAGTAGGTAAGCCAAAGAACACAGTTCTCTGGGCAATTGCCGCACCTGGAGAGACCCACCAGTCATGGATATATATGCTATCTTCCGCCATCATGAGCGCTCTTGACAAATTCCACATGTAGTCGCACTGCAGAAAAAGTCCAGTCACTGGATATGACAACTCATGACAACAAGCTAACCCCGTCTACAAGCCACTGTGCAGCCACGTTTATCCGGATTGGTGCAAAGCTACCAAACCGATTCTTGGTCACAAACTGACAAATATCAGCAGCCTTCTCCACCGCTGTGATCCACTGTAACATTTGGCGCTAGAGGAGCGCAATAGTAGTCATGACCCAAGTGCTCGATTATGTACTTACATCATTTCTTGCAAACAGTTTGAGTCGCATTTGTGAGTTCTCAACATAGAATGCGTAGTTTGAAATGTTTTGCGAGCGCTTTTTTCGCCTCTGTTGCTCACTCCCTGATAATGTTTGGTCTTTTTGCTCATTCTGCTCTTCAGTTTGTCCATTCCCGGAAGGCTGAGAGGTCTGAAGGGGCCAAATGGACACAGAGGAATCCGAAATCGGAGAAGGTAAGAGGTTGGATGGGAGTGAGCTCCCTGAAGAAGCTGAGTCAGGTTGCGCACGCCTAGGTCAAGGGGGTGAGTTACTCCCTTGATCCACAGTCGACCTCTGTCTCATGAGGTAATATAACGCACATGGGTTCTGCAGTGCGAAACTCCCTATCCGCAGGTTCCGGACAAAGTAGATGGAAACCTTTGCGATAGTAGCGAATTGGACGTATGATCTTGAAGTCTGGGTCCAAGAGGAAGACATCCAAAACAGTTAACTGTGATGTTCAATGATTAGAGGCGTGTAGTAGAAAGGAGGTGCAATAAACCTCTCCAGGCTCTTCAAGAACAACTATATAGCTATCCCACACAGCACACCAACGAGAGTGCTTTCAAGCTCCCCTACTTGTGGCTTTGCGTCCAAGTCCTGGGTTATTTCCAGAGGTTTCAAGACATAGGAAACCTGCTTTATATTGGACTCTGCCTGTGTGCGCAAGGGATATGAACAAAGCACTGACTTCGAGAAAATCTGATAATCTGTTCGATGATGGATGGAACATCTGACAGGTAGCTGACGGCATTTTAATCACATGGCATTTTCAATTGTAAAAACATACCACAGCACGAATGAGCTTGATGAGATAGTCTTCTAGGGCTTCACGTTTTGATAATGCTAATTCTTGACCAATTTGAGCTCCCCTGCTCCCCATTTTGAGGAAACTAAAGTACGGTAGGCCTTCGGGCACCAAAGTTAGGAAGACAAAGAGCATAAGTGAAAGAGGCATACTAGTTCGCGGAAACTCTGGCAACTTGTCCTTGTAGCTCCTGAATGCATTAGATATAGTATAATGGGTATGCAACAAGATGAAGTCTCGAAGTTGCCGATAAATGACCCAGCGAGCAGCACCGTTCGCATATTCACATTCGATACGGAAGACGGCTTTGTGTGTGTGCAGTGGATGCAGACTATCACTGATCCGGATACGCAGCCGGTGAAGTAAAACTGGAACACGTCGATAGCCATTATCGTCCCGCTCGAACCAAAGGCCCAACATCAGAGTGGAGAGGCTACCAGTGATGAGTTCATCGACAATGTTCACTTCCGGCGGTGTAACAGCGTGCATCGTAGCAG
Organism: Caloboletus firmus; assembly: GCA_038094755.1. Lineage (NCBI taxonomy): Eukaryota > Fungi > Basidiomycota > Agaricomycetes > Boletales > Boletaceae > Caloboletus > Caloboletus firmus. The sequence goes on along the minus strand of JBBPUO010000052.1, from coordinate 9,004 downwards.
TCAAAGGTGCCTCCCATATGCCGACGGATGGAAATAATGCACGTAACTTGCCCCACTTGTTGGAGCGTCCAGACCTTGGGAGAAGATGAGACTGTGATTGTTGGATATCTGTTTGTGCCGGATACTTGGGCTGCAAATAGTGTTGGACGGGTCTGGTTGAAGTTCTGAACTGCGGTTCGATCCCACTTGTTACTTATTCCCACACTTGTAAGTCAACAAAGTGTTACGGTTACATGTGAGGTAACACTTACACCTGAGACACAGTCGGAAAAGCACAAGTAACAAAGTTTATAATTATTGTTCAGCACATTGTGCCTGGGAACTTACAAAAGCCAAAGAAAGCAATTTTTCTGTATGGTTACTTGACTTTCTCCGACCATGCAACTGACTTTATGAGCAAGTCTTCTTGGAGCTCCTGTTCCCTCCTGCCAGTGACGCTGCCCTCCCCGCTCGTATATCGACTAGAAATCTGTCGGATTTATCGTTAAATTATGTCGAATCCATTGCCTCCCGCTCATTTCCTCAATCAGCCTCGTTCAGACTTCATGGTCGATGGACTAGATAGTTCTTGACACTTGATACAACCACCACTCTTACCGCATACGATTTCGATGTCGATACACGAACTGGCTTCATGCCTCCAGATCCCCATTAGCCGTCTCTGAATCAGAGCCACGGGAGACGACCCTCGACCAAGCTGTATCGATCAAACTGCAGCTTGCAGTGAAACCAGGTCTAACTAAAGACGAGATCGTATATTCTGCCTCATGGCGAGAAAGCGTGCACCATAACGTGAGCTATTTCTTTCCTGCCTCACTCGTAGTTGTCCTCTTAACTTATCATTCCCCGTGAATGTGTCACTACTCGCTCTGTCCGTGGGGATGTCAGTGTATTTCACTCAGTTGCCTGTGCTTTCGACAAAGAGCCTTATAACATCCGAACTGTCACTCCGGCGAACTCATCATGTGCTCACCTTTATCATGCACATGTATATTCACACACTCCCACATTGACACTGAGATTCAAATCCCACCTGGTATGTCCAACCCCCTCCTCGAGGTTGCGGCGCATCTCCAGCTCCCACCCATCGCAACGTACTATGATACGGTTCTCTATGTTTGGAGTCTCGAATCTCCCACAGCTGGGATGACACCACCTGCGCTCGATAACCTCCGCAGTCAGGACCTTTTCATGGGTATAAATGATGAGCAGGAGTTTTATCTTGCCTTCTCCCGCATTGCGATTAGGGTGTGGAAACCCGCCTTCAAATTCATGCGCGATACGGTGAATGAGATGTTTGTTGGAGATGAGATTGCTGTGCAGCGGGTCACAGGGTACCTCCATGAACTGACCTCCGTCGTCGACGAGCTGACGAGCATTCTGCTGAATATCAGAAAAGGTTGCAATCCTGAATTCCTTTTTCACAACATCCAGCTCTGGTTTCGCGGTGAGGGCTCTGATCCAATGAAAAGGAAATGTATTTTTCAGGGGCTCGACGAACACCCGGAGACAGAACCAATGACGGACTTATCCGGTCTGAGTGCAGGCCAGAGCGCTCTTATCCATGCCCTGGATAACTTCCTTGGTCTGGACAATTGCAACGTCGGTGAGGATGTCTTGTATGATGACAGGGGGACATCACTTCGCCGCATGCAGATCTGCATGCCAAAGGCACCACCGCAAGTTGCAACTTTTAGTGTCATCTAACCCGAGACCTTACGGATCCTGATGGTCGATGGAGATCCAAAGCTCCGAGGCCCATGGTGCAGTTTTTGAGGTGCGTGAGGGATAAGACTGCGGAGGCCGTGGTTGGTGCAGATTCGAAATCAGCACCATTCTGCTAGCGGGAAGCTTATACTAGAAATGATTGATTGAAGGCCAACTAGGTACCAAGGTGTATATATAAGATACGTTGATCAAACGGTATACCCGCCAAGTTTTTCATCGTCTTGTGCAACGCGAATGCTGCACGGATATAATCCAAACGACCAGACCCGTCCTTCATGTTGCCGTAAAACGTCGACGTAATCTTGTTCGTCTCACCGTCGTCCACTACCCTCATTGTCCCAATGACGGAACGAAACCCAGCGAACTGCATTGCCGGTGCCAGACGGATCACCTCATCCGGGCTCTCTTTGTCTCCAACGGTCGTATGGCAGGCAGAGAGGTAAGCAAACTTGGGACTCTCTAAATTGCATTGAATGATTCGTTGGATAGTGAAGTGTCCGTCGTGGAGAGCGAACGCAGATTCGAATGGATGCTTGCGGTTGGAAAGACCATGACACGCGAAGTGCACCCAGTCGTTCTTGCCAAGTTCTTCGGCGACCCGGTCAATGCAAGACTCCGGAGCCTCGATACGTGTGAATATGGCGAGGCCGACACGCTGACCAACGTTGGTCAGTTCGGCACCAACAGAAACGAGTTCACTCTCGTCCTTGGCTTTCGCTTGGCCTATACCAAGAAAGCGTGTTGGGTTCGTTACAGAATGCGAGAGATCGTGCCGTCTGGCACGAATGAGAGCAGTAAGGGTGGGTGTGTAGGACGAGATGTAGAGATCAGCGAGATTTTGTTGGCCCTTCCTATATGGACCGGCGGCATGCAGGGGCATAGAAGAGAACTCGGCGGTGGGGCACCACCGTCAGATGCGTGATTGAAATGAACATATCGTCTGGAGGAAGTCAACGATAGGGGAAACAACTTCGTCCCATAGTTCCCGCAAGACAGCGCCGAGACCTTTCCCGATGTCCATTGACTTTGCGCGCACAGTCAAAGTATGGAGCTTCGATGACAGCCCTTGTACATCTTCCTTTGTGATTGACAATGGAATATGAACAGGATCCTGGTCGACTAACACAACAAGAGCATCACAGCCATACTTGCTCGCATTCACAATGATAACAGGTCCCCCGCGGGCCGCCTGTTGGAGATCGGAGAAGAGCGAGGGGAGGAGGAAACGTGAGAGACCAGGCAACCTGCGAACATTGGTCACGACTCTTTCCAGTGCAACGTCCAGACTGCACACCAGATCTTGTTGTTCTGTACCAGGTGAATCGAGGACATTGCGAATGCGCAAAGTCAGCTCTGTGAACTCGTCTGCTAGTATTCTTCCTGCCGGGCCAGATGCAATGACATCGTCGAGCGGGGAATGGAGTCGGGTGAGCTGGCTCCAAAAAACATCCTGTCCTTGTTCTAGAAGCTCGACTGCATTGGTAGGAGAGTGGTTGCGAAGGCATGACCCACTGCATCCACTGCAAGTGATAATGTGCAGTTCTTGAAGTGGGTGAGATATTGAGGCAAGGATGGTAGGGTAGCGAGGTGATGAGTGAGTAATCGAAGAGATGTTTCGTACGCTAGAAATATGGTGGGATGCCGGAAATCTTCAGCTGCACGGATCCATTCTCTCATGGCATCCAGATCAGTGAAAGATGCTATTTGGGACAGATGTGCCAACAGAGCATAGAAACCGAATGCCTCTTCTTTGTCCACTAACTTACTTGATTGCGTGAACCGAGTACGGAGATAGCTTGCAATGTTGTTCAAAGACCTTGGTCGATCTGGATGACCCAGCGGGCGAAGTGCCAATGCAGCTCGGGTGAGGACAATGGCCTCGCTGAGGTCCTCCATTGCACCAAGCCTGTTGTACCGAGAAGAGAGGTGAACTGCGAGATTGTTCAAGGACATCGACCGATCCGGATGTCCTGGTGGGCAAAGTGCCAGTGCTTCATGATCGAGAACGATTCCTTCCTCGACGTCCCTCATCGCTCCGAGCTGATTGTAACGACCATGTAGATGGATTGAAGCAAAGTCAAGGAGATAAAGCGCTTTGGGTGGTTGGGTGGGCAAAGTTCCAGTGCTTTGCGATAGAGCACAATCGCCTCGTCGATATAATTGGTCCCGCCTCCTTCCTTAAACTTGGCGAAAAGGGACTTCGCCTGTGAATGCAACCTTTTAACTGGTAGGCGCATCAGCTCATTGTTCTCCGCACTGACAGAAACACACAAGTACCTTTCAAAACCACTGGAGCCGACCGAATACAACCGAACATGGCAGTTTGGGAAAATGACAGATATCGTGTGAGCGCACCAGCACCAGAAAGACAACAATGCACAGGTTCGACTATACCCAAATACCGCAACGCACTCTATGTAGGATTTACGCAGGCAAACGTGAAATACGCCTGTCGAAAGGCTGCCTGTAACCTTGCAATGAACTACTCGCTTGCGCTGTTCTTAACGTGTTTTCCTTCTCTTCCTCGTTCATCGCATTCGGTTGCGTGTCTGTCACCATGGGACGTAGGAGCAGTGGGATGGAATGTCCCGACGAGATTCTCGGCCATCATCTTGCGTAAGAAATAGGTCATAGTCGTCGTCCTCAGTAACAAAGTCCCAGATGTCGGCATCACCTGCTTGATCCAGTCATGGCCACGATCGCACGTACAATAAAAGCACCCGCAATACACCTCGCATGCAGTGTTCATCTCAAGTGACTCTCTGGTGTGTGGATTGCCTGCGCTGACGAAGCGAAGGAGAGTCACTGGATACCGGTTGGGTGATACCGGAGAAGTGCGCGATCCGGCCCCCACTGAGGTAGTGAGGAGGCATGAGGGACGGTGCGGGGGATAATGGTAATCACGCACCATATCACGGACATCTGCATCTGAAATGCTCCAGGTGAATGTGGTAGCACCACATTCGCTATGTCGGGTTGCAGAGCATTCATGTGACGAGAACACCTTCGACAAGGACGTTTCCTTCTGGACGGTCGTAGGAGGATACCAGTGTACGCGAAACCAAGTGTGGTTTTGTCATTGACTCATTGGGAGGGGCCAACTGGTCACTTCCGTATTGGCAGGCCCCATTCCAGGGATCGTGGCACAGTAAGAGATGCCATCCTTCGATCCCCTCCGCCGGTCGGCGGTGAGTCCATGAATTAGCAGGCTTGTTGTTCCATATGCTCGGCCACATGCCAAGGAGCGACAAATGATGGAACTCTTGTGCTGCGACCGGATGAATTTCGAGGAAAGACGAAACAGGGGCGTGCTTAAACGACTCAAGGCATGGCGGAAGCAGTGGTGTGGGTGGGCTGGATGTGTGGCGCACAATGGCAACCGTGAATGTTCTGGGACAGGCTGATGGCCGAGTATACAGTAGGTGATCAACAAATGCTACACAGTACTGGGAAACCTCAAAGTGGAATGATCTTAAAAACCACAGCAACAAGTAGACGACCAGGCGAACTCGGGCTAAGTGATACACTATCTACTAAACAATTCTCCCGCAACAACCTATTGCTCCATCATCGCCTTCAACGTCTCCTTTGCAATCCGAGGCTCGAAATGAAGACTGATAGGTGCGACGTCCTGCGTAACGTTAATCATGAATGCCATGTCATCAGCTGGTTTGGATTCATCTACGGAGAGGTGAAACGACCAGAGGATGAAGACGGTATTGATAAAAATCGATCTGTGAGGGCGTCACTCCCTCTATCAGCTCCCTGCAACGTTTTTCTCCAGGGGGCAGCAGGACTTGCCTGGTCGCAACGTGTTGTCCGGGACATACACTAGATGATCTGTAATGAGCAACTCGCCCTACTGACGTATCGATTGAACTCTCACCGTCTGCCAAAACCAAAGTAAGGAAACTTGAGGTCGTCCCTCACGTTTCCATCAGACGTCAACCATCGCGTCAGATTAAACGTATCTGGCTCAGGGAAGACTTCCGGGTCGCGGGAGATGGCCCTTTCCACACCTGTCTAACATCACCAACATTGATATGTAGGGAGTCCACTCACCAGTGATTCCCGAACACAGTCGTCCCGGCAGGTATACAGTAATTACCCTAGCAGCAGCTGAGAACGGTGATGACCATGAAGGACGACACGCACCCAAATAATGTCTTCCGTAGCGCGGTGAGCAAGACCTATACAGAAGGAATGCCAGGGTCACCGTATGTTGGACTAAGGAGCAACGTTGGTGGTTTACCGAAAGGCGCCAAGGGTCTCCATCGCATCGATTCGAGAATGAACGCACGAAGTACGGGTAGTGACTTCTCATCATCGAAAGTGGGTACTGCAAGCGGTCATGGTAAGATGGAGCCCTCCTGAAGGAAACGAGGAGACAAACGTTGACCGCTCCCAACAACGGCATCCAGCTCGGCGTGCACTGCCGCTTGTGCATCGGGGTGGCGAGCAGCAGCCGTCATGGCAATGCAAATCGCGAGCGCCGTCTAATGTGCGCCATAAGGTCAACCGGACGACAACTTCAAACGACATACGGTGTCCGAGCCAGCACCAAACATACTACCAGCGAGAAACGCCATCTCGGTCTCGTCGAGGCCGAAATCAATCTCTCGCGCAAGAAGGAGCTTTGCAAAGGACGGACCGGAATCAGGATCGTTCTGTAAGCAGCATTTCAGTGCGTCATCATCGACAACAGGTCTAAAGCGGAGAGAGCGTACTACCTGTCGTTTGACTGCATCCAATTGACGACGGTATAGCGTATGGTCCTCGATGAACCCTTGACGCAACTCACGTCCATACCACGGTAAGTATTTCAACCAAGGTAAGCTGTCAACTAGGTAAGCACCAGGGCGCAGTGCCATAGCAAACCTCTCCAGTGATTTCCGGGCATGCAACACATCGGGATCGGACGAAAGCGTTGGCGTATTTTTCCCATATGTGAGCTTGAGGATGACTGAGGCCGCGTATCTATTAGCAAGGATCAAAAATGTGCACTTGGAAAGAAAGACGGACATACGCGCGTGTATGGTTCTGATATTGCTCTGGGCTTTGTAGCAGACCCAAAACAGTCCCTTTTGCGTGCGACATCTGTAGTGACTCGTACGTCCGTGCGGCCTTGGGCTGCAAGTGTGTATGGAGAGCCCTAGGGAAAGTGGGTCAGCGACATACGATACTCTTCGCACAAGCGCTATCACAGCATAACTGTACTTACGTCCGCATCCGTTTCAACCGTTCCCCGACAGGCGTGAATGCTATTTGTAGACCACGACTCAACAGTTCGCCACAGGCCACCAACCGGGGTCGATCGGCCAACACCCCCCCCTGATTCTCCATGATGTCCATAGCAGCCTAGTACCCCGTCAGGTCCACCAGACCTGTTTACACAAAACACACTAGCCTTGTGACGTCCGATGACGACGTAACGGTATGCGCCCACTCTGAGGGATATGAGCGGTCCATACTGTTCGATCCAAGGTACAAACGGCAAAAAGGAACTGTGAGCGATTGATAGTTATCGGTACAATGATCACGCGGCCAATGGTATGCAACGAAACATAGGCGCACTTTTTCTGTGGGAGACGGTGCCCCAAGATGGTGTTCGTGGGTGGACTCGGAGGAAATCGATACCGCATCTTTCGGATGGACGTATCCCCATAAGCATAGCGCATGCAAGCCCAAGCGAGTAAAAGCAAGAGCAAAGTACCCCCTGCAGTGACGACACCAAACACGTTCCCATCAAAAGACATTGTAATCGTTCTCGAAGAATCGACACTCGGAAGGGTGAGGGGAGTCGAAGGGAGCAAATCGCCGTACAGGTGGCCTTATAAGCCATACACTTGAATCCCATCAGTAACAAATGAAATGCGTTCCGACGGTAACGGAGAATAAACTGACCTCACTAAAGCACTCCCCCTATTTAATCCTAGGTGCTGAGGCCGACCGAAGAAGCCGGGAGATTGGCATCACTCCATGGCGTTGTAAGTTCGGGGCCAATGTCTATACCCAGTCCCGGAACTATCAATGGTGAGATGGTTAGCCGAGAGAGAACCAACATTATTGCCGAGGTACGGTTGCCGGAGGACGTGTGGCCAATCTGCAAAAGCATCAGCGGATTAAGCGGGCCATTCGACTTCAGAATGGTGCCCCGTTTAGTTAGTCTGTAAAACGGTAGTGGAGTCCACCAATCAAAATTCTCAGATAGGCCTTCAGGCGGCGACAGAGAGTCATCGAGCGGTAACGTTACCTTTGATGAACATCAAAATGAACGCTTAAGAAGCGAGGTGGCGCATGCATCTGCAAAACCGTTGAAATGAAATAAACGGTCGGTTAGGTTACGACAGCTTACATATGGTACGTTTTGTAGGTAAACCGTGTCTGATTGGCTACTAGTAGTAGAGATTACTTGGCAGAGATGTAAACTCGCTAAGCATGATACAGATATAAAATTGATCTTATCAGTATTTCTGATAAACTACATACATGGAGTGACTCAAAATCAGTGTCCCCCGGGGTTTTTGCTACCCTGGGACCAACTTCTGTGAACTGGGTAGTGCATCAAGACTGGTCCTAACCACTTGGTAAACACAGGACCAAAAACCAGTCCTGGGACCACCAGGACCATTACACACATTACTCAAAATGTAGAGATTGCTCTTGGCATGTAGCTACCTTATCTGTTTTATATTGAACATTGTTTATTAGACAATACTTTGTATTTTTCTGATATATTTTTTGGTGTGTGACAGAAATATAGTGATTGATTGAAAAGCATGCAATCATACAGTGATGATAAGAGCAGGAATAACTCTACATGAAAGGAACTTGAATATCTTAATGGAAAAACCAAAAAGAGGGGAAAAGTGTGGATTCAAGAGAATTCCAAGTGTAGGGAACATACACAGTATGAACCTACTTATATACTATGAAAGAGTGTGCATGGACCAAGACTAGATAAGGAAGTAGGGCGAAGAGTAACTAAATAAGGATACAGAGGAATAATCTAGTACCTGGGTTATGGGTACAGGTAAAGGGAATGCAAGTCTGATGGATCTCAGGTAAGGGTAATGATATAATAAACTAAAAGGAGAAATGATATCTAAGATCTAGGATTAACCCTGGGTGAAGGGCAAATCTAGATATGAATCTAAATATCTGTAGATCTCAGGATCTCAGATCTGAGATATTGTTACGAACACTATTTTTCTTTTCTTTTATTTTATTTTTCTCACGATCACGTGATTAACCCCTAAGTTAACGGATCACGAGA
>JBBPUO010000051.1:77069-88100 GCA_038094755.1 Caloboletus firmus | reverse complement strand
TACATGAGAATAAATGGAGCACAGGAGTGTTCAAACACACAACTTCACAAAGTAAGTCAAGAAAAAGCAAAAGGTAAAAGAAAGGTAAAAGTGAAAATAAAAGCAGTTGTAACAGCAAGATAAAGAAACAACATGTGTGGTGCACATGCAAGAAGGCAATGGAAGGAAAAATAAAGGAGTTATAGGAATATTTGATTGTATGACTTCACAGAGACTAATGGTAAGCATGGATGGTAGTATACAATAAAGGGAAAGAAACAAGTAAACAGGTAAACCATAACAGTTAGCTCCTGAAAGAACCCCTCTAAAAGGGGTCTAAAGGTTCTGAGAAGTGATGCCTAAGGTACTCATGGACAGCTTTACTATATTACTATGTTGCACTATCTTGGTATATTCATCCTTATTACTATATCAAAGCAATTTTCCCTCCACTATAAGTATTGTTTTTACTGAAGTACTTAGAGCCTGATTGATTTAACAAATTGTACATTTTTATTGCTCTCAGTTTTTTCCATCTTGCCAATAGTATTCTCTATGAAAAAAAGACTGAATTATTGAATTTATTTATACAATGGTTTTAAGATATAGAAGTTATAAGAAAATAAATAAAAACTAATGGCCAGGGGTTATAATTGAAGCCAGGGGTTGTGAAGGGGGATGTGGGGGGCTTGCCCCCCACAATCAGTGCCAGCTGGTCTGCATCAACAAGCAAGGTTTCAGCTGATGCAGACGGCATTTCCCGAGTGGTTGATGCTAACCCGTAAATAGACATATTGTTCACGTGCCCGCAGTTCCCCGGGCAATACTTCGTCACTCGAGATAATCCACCTGTCTTCGATTCAAATGATCGTTGGTAGGAGACAACAGGATGACATGATTCCATTCTCGCGAAAATACAGCTAATATTACATTTGGTTTCAAGGGCGAGAAAGCAAGAAAGAAGGAAAAAACGACTCGTCAAAAAAGTGCTGGCTAATTGGCTGTAGCCCATGCCCTCACTGTTCCGATGCTGGGAACAAAATAGTACTCTCCACCGCGTGAAGTGACAAAGAACTTTTGTTCAAAGGTTTTCTCCGAAGCATCCACGTTTTTCGCAATACCATCAACTTGGAATCTCTCACCCTTTTCATTGCTGAGGTGGACTGTGATCTGACCCTCTCGAGATATATCGGACTCAGCAGATGGCGGCGGTTCGTCTGGAGGTCCACCAATAATAGGATCTTGACCTGTTCAAAAGTGTCAGTAATTACAATTCAGGGAATGAAATGCTTTACGGACCAATCTTGTTGGGTTGGAGACCGGTGAGAGGGAAAAAGTCATTGTTACCAAACCCGGTAGTTTGACGATAGAACCCATTGTGAATGGAGGACTGGTAACAGACAAAGAAAAGCCCGCGATCGCACACGGCATTCTCTTTCTGTTCCTCCGTGTATGTTTCCCACTCCCTGCGTTCTTCTTCAGAGATCTGTGTAAGAATGCCAAGTCACTAAAGTTTTACCAAGTAGAATTTTGGAAGCAAACCTCATCACCGTAAGGAATACCCGCACGGATGAGTACGGAGGCGTCGAGGTATTCTTTGCGTATAAGTGGTTCTAAGTTCCGAGGGGACGTCTTGCGGATATGTGCAGCAAATGGACATCCGCCACCTGCCTCGGTGTAGTCGAAGTTATTGATTTTGTCAGGGGTTAGAAAATCATGGTTGTCGATGTAAGGACTCAGAGCAAGCGGGACACCCTGTGATTGTGATTGGCATCGGTGAACCAGAAATATCTAGAGACTATGATATCTCACCGACTTAAATCTGCCCACTATTTTTGCTCCGAACAGCTGCTTCCTTTGCTCACGAGTGAGAAGAATGCCTGAATCGGTATGACCAGGAGTAAACTCCCAGTTTTTGTCGACATAATCGTCGAGAAACAGGACATTCTGCTCAAGCTTGCGGAAGACCACGAAGGCGCCGTCCTTGGTGAAACCGGGACGCGTCCCTAGTCTGTGGTCGTCGTGGACAGGGTCTCCTGGGTAGCCCATTATAATTGCACCCGACTTGACGATACGTTGACCTGGCTTGGGATGATCCCACCCACAGCTAAGCAAAATATTAAGAGAGAAGGGATAATCACGACAAGAAACCACGCACTCGAGAGATGGCTGGGAAATTCCATCCCTCCATCCAAAGTGTTCACCATCGCCGAAACGCACACGGCCCTCGTAGATTGTCTCGACGGTGATCGAGTTACCGAATATGCGTCTAATCTCATCTATTTTCTCCTGGCACGTTTGTCGTTCTGTTTGCAAGTAACAGATCAGCAAGTAAAATCGGGAATGACAGCGAGCACAAGCTTTACCCCTAGCGGTTAATATGATGACGCCGTGCGTCCTCGCGTTGCCATCAAAGACCTCGTCGTACTGACCCCTATCGCCCAACTCCCACTTCTCAAGTCTGAGTGACCCCTTGTCGAAGTGAGGATCCACCAGATTCTGGTTGATGCCTAGGACATTCAACCCAGCCCTTGCGAACGCGATACCGGATGAAACGATTTCTGTGTGATTTCCTCCATGATCATGGATGAATTGGATATCTTGAGCAGTTTGTCTAGTGCTCGTGATCAGGGGAGCGTATTCGGCAAGATGCTTTCTGAACTGCGCGGTGTCGGCGATCTTAAAGAACAAGAAGCGTTCCCATTTCTACGCGAGTCGTCAGTCGGACGGCTGCCAGCTGAATCGTATTCCTACCTTTGGAAACATGAGGTACACATCGCCTTGAACGTTATCAGGGTCGGGGATGCCTGGATCCGGGCGGCGGACAGGAGGGCCAGCTAGGAGGCCTTTATGAGGGACAATTGCACGCCTCTCAAGATACTTGAGTCGCCGAGACATGTTGGACCGAGTATGGCTGGAGAGTGAACCTGACGCTGACCACCTTGCTGCCAGCCCCTGGACATTTAAATCCGCTCGATCCTTCTAAACGCCCAAAGATCCACGTCTCTGATTTGGTGACGGCCAGCTTGACTGCTCACGTCTGTGTGTAATGCCGCAACGAAGCCAATGGAGATAATACTAACTGCGATCATTCTAGACGGTCAGTAGTGGAAAAGGGGTCGAAGTGCCGTATTATCGTGACAGATTGATGACGAATCGCGTACAATCTAAGAAGTGACTTGTAGAATCAAGGTCATTGAACGATTGCTTTGCGGCCTTCGACGGGAGAGGAGCGCACGGTTTCAGCTAAGACGGTGTGCTAGGCTCCACCCGGCGTAAAGGATAGCCGGTGCTTCCAAAGTCACTCCTTTGCGCCCGTGCACCAAACACTAGCTCCTTCCTGTCCACAATCAACGGCTACGTCCGCACATTGCCACCCAACCTGACATACGTGGTGAGCTTCCCGAGTAAAACTAGCAGCCAGAAGGAGTGATCTCTGCTGGGACCTTCGTCTGAACTGCCACCGCACCCGCAGAATTCGCAGGCACCAATCCGCTAAGTATTGCCGATTAGTGACCGATTGATATCAATGGTTTGGACTCCGAAAGAACCGTATCACGATTCGATCGAAGGACCCGAACACCGTGATGATATTCGGCTCCCAAGCACCACTTGATTTGGATTGCCAATTCACCTCGGGCAGTCCCCATATTCATATTTTGACCAAGTAATCAGAATGCATCGCGATAATGATTGTACCTGATGAGGGTGTTTCTATTCAACCAAGGAAACGGAAAAACTGAGTAATCCCTACCAATATTTATAGCGCAGAGCATTGCCGAGATCCGGCGAAGTAGGAATATGATTCAGTGGTCTTTGCGCCCAAAGGTCTGCCCATACGTGATCAGCCAGGGCTGATAGAACCCAGAACAACACCAGAGAATCAGACTGGTCATGGGACCGTTCAGGGTGAATTGGACAATCCCAATCAAGCTAGGACCACAGTGTGACCCTGGAAGACGGATATGGTGATGTGGGGGGAGGTGCCGGATGTCAAGGGTTTAATATCGCCCGAAAATGAGGCTTCATGAGTATTTACGAACAACCAAAGAGAGGGTTTGAAGGCATGGAGGCAACCAGACGCCCTTGGAGGCCGAGCACCGAGGGAAGTAGAATCACGAATAATCAGTGTCACCCGACATGACGTGGTACCGAGGGGGAAAAAAACACACATTTGCCTAAGACCCCACTCCAAGTGACGTCATACGGGCCACTCTATTCACGGACACTAATAATTCGGCATTTTCAGTGATGGGCGAGGCGGAGAGTAAAGTTGACCGCGCCGTGACAAAGGGTAACGTGTGACTGCGGCCAATCCCCACCCCAACCAGATAAGCATGTATATCACTTATTCACTAAGCCTTTTCGTCATTCGAATTCTGCTGTTACGGAGTGTAACCGCTGTTCTGCAGTCTTATCGGCCATTGTCTCGCTGATGGGCCCATACCCCAACTGATTCCAAGCTCACTGGAATTCGACAGAATTCATTCAAACCTTGGTGCAATTACGTAGGCCGCTCCGTGGCCCAAAGGACGGACAAAGGGACCCAAGTACTCGAATCAAACTTTGGGAACACAACTCCCGTTAGTACTTAACCCAATTTCGGTGGTATGCACTTATTTTCCTCTTCGGGATTATTCCGCAAGCGCTCCTACCGAATAAGAGTGGCTCACAACTTTCGTACGTACTGCCCCCAAACTTCGAGAATACTCACCCGTCAACGGTGTTCCAGCGATATGCACTTCTCTTTCCTCTTCCGTATCGTCCTCAAGTGTTTCTAGAACGAGCACCCGCAGCTTTCCCATGTAAGTACTCCCAATAAACTTCGAGAACATATACCGGTCAGTACCGCAATTCCAGCCACAAGTTCATATTTTTGTTATTCGGACAAAGTTAGTAAGGAAGAATAAAAGGCCGCACTCTCCGTACTCTCGTCCAACTTGCGTTTCCGCTTCATGACATCCTAGGCTAACCTCAGTCCACTAAAGCCGGGACCTACCGTGTCAAAGTATCCAATAGCAACGATGATCTCCACTGGAAGTATATTCCCGACAGAGAGATCTGTGGATTCAGCTCGCTACAGTCGAAAAATATGACCAATCATCCGATATCAGGGTGATTTCGTCCCATTCCGTTGTCAAACCGACAATTGACAGATGCCTTTCACAACCTTCCCCTCCAGTCAGAGGCGCCGACCAAGGAGCCTTGGTTGGTTTAGTTGTCGCTGTTCCCTCAGAACTCCATCGAGGGAAAAGTGACAGTGTAGATGTATTAAATTGTGTCTGGCACCGGTGCTGCAAGTCATTTTCCGAGAGGCATAAACGACGACTTCGGGGAGGCAGTCGCTGTGACTATTGCAGTACCCTGATGGTACGCTACATCTTTCGTTTGTCCTGCGCATGTGATTATTGTTGCTCTTCAGCGGTTGGCTGAGAAAACAGTACTAGGGTCATGCCTCAATATCAATACCCTCGTTCCGGTCCCGCATCTGCGCAGTGTGTCACGGCTGTAAATCCCGCGCCAGAGAACGTTGCTATTGGCTTACCTCTGGCTTCTCCTCGATATACCACCCCCATGAGCTCTTTATATTCCGGATCATTCAAACTGATGACCTTGGTGCCGTTTCTCCTTAGCAGCCTCTCGCTGTCCATCCAGCTAGCGCGTTCCCCAATTACGACGCGGGTAATGTCATGTGAAAAAGCCTGAATGACGGCAATCATTCGTCGTACCTCATTGTTCGTGAACTGCCCCCCCCCTCCCCTCCATGGTCGAGTTCTTGTAGTCTCGTAAACGGCCGCCCTCTGACGTGGTAGACGAGCGCAGCGCCGATTGGGACACCGCCCTTCTTGATAGCTCTTGTGCGCGTCAACGACCACGATTGTAAGTCCCAGATTTGTCGAGATCGTTTACAGGGGGATGGTAAGGGCACGACTTGGCGCACAGTCTTGTGGATTGGACTTGAGGGCGAGCGGGTGGGGCTCTTGGAGTCTTTTCATGAGACTTGTCCGTACGTAATTCGTGATCGCATTTCTCATGTGCTCTCAAGCAGGGAATGGATAACGGCTTTGCAACCCTCGAGATGTATGTATCTAGTGTCTGGACCGCGATGGGGGGTTTCGGTACAGGTTTCATATAGCATACGTGCTGGAACGTGTTCCACCGGGCCCAAAGCACTGGCATTCGCTATCTCGAGTTTCGTTGGGGAAGAAAAGCTGACTCCCTTGTTTAATGGCCATCCGTGTCAATGCAATGACATGGGTGAAAAAGAAAATCTGTTGCCCTGAGCAAGGCTCGAACTTGCGACCTCAGGATTACCCAGCCGTCGTAACTGGTCATACAGGACGTATGAGACCTGCGCTCTAGCCAACTGAGCCATCAGGGCGACGCAATTCAGACCCAAATAATGATCACAGCATGATGCTGCTTCGTTTGGGTAAAAGCTAGCTTGAAATGACATCGGATTAAAGTGTATCATTGATAAAAAAACGGGTACTGTGCTGGAACAACTACATGCTCGTCGAAACCATAGGGTTGATTGCACCGGCGTCGATGGCATCGGTTATATTACACCTACAATAATCGAATCTAGTCTATTTCCCAAAGCAATCAGCAAGCAAGTCCCCAAGATCCAAAGCCAGTATCTAGATCGCGTCCTCAATGAAAATAGAATCCACGTCCTTCCAACACCCCTCGCCCCCCTCCTTCCACACTCTCTCCCGCTCTACCCAATACTCGAGTACAGTGCCCACACGGGAAGGCGTCCACACACGCTCCCCCGTATCGCCATCCGTCTCCGTAGTAAACCATCTTGGTCGATGAGGTGGTGACCTGCCATCCTCTCGCGCACGTCGCGTCGCCCGTTGCTTCTCCTCTTGCTTCTGCTTTAGCTCATTTGCACGTTCATACTTGCCCATCTCGAACGCGCGTTGGTCGGGCCGAAGGCGACAGTCGGTGGGACACAGGAACCGTTTAAGAGTATCCTCCGGACAGTCGTTGAGCGTGATCGCGAACGGCGTGAGGTTGAACGGCGCAGGTGGTTTCTCGGAGTTTCTCCACAGTAGGATATACTCTGCCATGTAATTCGGCGACGCAGGGCCGCCGACGGTCGCGTCGGGGTGCAGGAATCCACTGCCAGTACCGACAGCGCGGCAGATGAGCTGACTGTTCCAGCGACCGGCGATCTCATACGTGATCTCGTCGTCCGAATTGCTAACAGATCCCGAAATCTCATATGCGTCCTTGCCTCGCCACCCTCGGGGCTTAAATGTTAGGATGCATCGGTCTCCAGTACGATGGTTCGTGACCTAGATTCAACTAAGTTTAGTGAAGCCCGGTATAAACGAAATTAGGAACTGACAATCATGTCACCATAATGGTCGATGGTAGGAGACCCGAGAATGAAGCCGGAAACGTTCGTAGTAACTTTTTTCCACGAGTAGTGCTCAACTACTTTTCCCTTGTCACCAACGGTTGTCGCTTTCGGGTAGTTCGGTGCCCATTCTTCAGGAATCAGCAGTTCTGCGTGCGCAACACCAGTGGGCCGGATCTCAAAAGATTTACCCATGAACCTATTTTGTGCATCAACCTGCAGAGCGGTCAGCCTTGTTGCATATGCCAAATGTTAAGCGTGTACTTCGCCAAAATAGTGCCATTTAGGAGATTCAGCCCAGCAAGCAGATATTGGTGGGTGATGGCTGACTTGTTCGGACATATATCGGTATTCTTTGTCTAATCTCACGTATTCAAATGTTTCACTCTCGAGAGACTGTGAGTGCGCGTCCAGTGCAAAATGAGAATGTCTAACTCACAAGCATAGGATTAAATGGCTTTGCTATACGTCCAATAGTTGATGAATAATTGGACATCGCAAAAGCGGCAACGAATGCTATCCGTCGATGAGGGTCTTTCTCTTGTACAGCCACGTCGACTGCAGATGAAGGGTATTAACAAATTAAATCGGCAATCAGCTAGGCAACTCACGGCATTCAGAAAACTCCATGTCTTCAGCCTACAAAAGGGGGTGAATTCATTGAAAGGGGTATGAGCACGTCCACCTACCATTCGCTGCAGCATGCTCGTGGGTTCATTGAAAAATACAGGGAAAGTGATCTTTGTCAAGTCCTTCCCAATGCTGTGCTTCAAAACGGACCAAAGACTGATAACCGGCCTATTATCTCTCCCAATAGGCAACTCGGTCCGTAGATGTCTGTATCCCAAGAAAGGCTCCAAGTTAACGGCAAGCGGCAAAGAAGTCACGGAATGTATGGGACTGGTGAGGAGTTCGCTGACAACGAGGTTCGGAAGGTTACCCGACTCGATAGCATCAAAAAATTCGTCTTCCTCATCTGTATCGAGAATGTCTTCAGTCTCACTCGACGCGGTTGGTGCCGCCAATCGCGATATCCGGCGCTGGGTAGGGGTCAAAAGCACAGGTGACGGGGGGCCATCGACGGCAAGGACGGGGCTCAACGAAACGGGAGGCGTTTCCACCGCTGTGAAGTAGGTAGAGGTTTGAGCCGAAGCCACGGCGGATGGCGTAGCGACTAAAGAGAGGGGTCGTTGCCTTACTGTCGCAGTCCCAGAGTCTTGCATTCCCACATCGAAGAATCTGCTTCCGCGTTTGCGAGAGCGAGCTCGCAGCTCCCTCTCGAGTGCTTCTCCTTCACGAACAACCGTTTGCAAGCTTTCTTCCCATATCGTTTGCCGTTCGCGCTCCCGTTGTAATTGTGACCTCCACCACTCCTCTCTCTCTTTTGCCATTTGCAGATACTCATTTATCATCGACTGGACCGTAGCGAAAGACTCCTTTAAAGCTTCTCGGAGTTCTTGTGTGGGTGGGGGCGCGTCTGATGGTAAGGGTAATCCGGCAAGAAGCTGCGCAGTGAGTTCCGTCTGTGCCGCAACCGAGTTCCCGTGCAAGTCGAACGTGCTGCCATGAGGAGGCTGACTCTGTGTCACTTCTGATGCTGCCGAACTGTCGTGTAGATTCACAACCTCTTCGTCCTCGTCCTCGTCAGGAGCTTGGATGCTATCCTTGGAGACGTCACTGACGATCGGGACGTAGTCCTCCGCTGTGTCTACTAGAGACGCCTGGTCCACCCGCAAATTATGTGTACCGAGTTCTCTCATCGCAGATACCCCGGACTGAAAGCTGGTCCGGATCTTCATTGGCCGCAAGGCACTCTTGTCACTCTCCATACTCCGCCGGCCACCAGGGGTTTTATCCGTCTCGCGTCGGCTCCACTCCATACTCTTGCTGATCGCTTGTGTCCATCGTGCAGCTTCAACGGGGTGATTCGCACGCATGTACCATTTCTGCGCCCCTGTCATATGGCCACGCGCTGGCGCGGAGTAAACTTCGAAGCGCGTTTTCTCGGTGCCCGTGCCAGTTTTAAGAACTGCCGTCTTCATCGAAATCGCGCCTCTGCTCGCAACCTCCTCGTCTTCCTGGTGTCGGTAGTCTGCGGAAGACCACATCAAAACTGTTTCATAGTGACAGTATGTTTACACGAACATGAAAGAACGCCATCTTTGAGGACGAACCATCGTGTGTTGTACCCCCTGGCAACATTTGTATATTTATTGAGGTAACCTTTTAGAACAGGCGGCTCAGAGACCGGTACATCGATCAATGACTGATCGTGATTAGCGACTGCAGCTCTTCAGAGGAGACTTAGAAAATGGAGGTAAGAACTTACATTGGCGTAAGAATACCCTTACGCGATCGTCTTTGTTCAATCCATCATAGGTCATCTTTCCTCGGCGGTCCCGCACGAATACATCTGCTCCTGCACGCACAGAAAGCTCGATTAACCGTAAATCTTTCCGACGTGCTGCCTCATGTAGAAGTGAGGTCCCAGTCGTGTCGTCGAGATAGGAAAGATCGATGCCCTTCGCGCGCGCTGATTCTAACAGAGATACAAGGGCCTGGCTGGGCTGGGCCTTTGAAGGGGAGAGCGCGTATGAGTGCAGCAATGATCTATATGATGCGCTCAGAAAGGATCGCGAATCTAGAGAAAATGAGGGATAAGACGAAGGATCTAGGATGAGCCAGCCTACCCTGTAAAACTTGAACAACTTCATTCCCCTTTGCTACATCTTTGCATGTACGTCCATGGGTATCACGGAGAGTATCGTCTATCCCCGGCTGATCGAGAAGAAGAGAAACAATTTCGGCGCGCCCCAGCGACGCCGCGAGGTGAAGGGCAGTAGTACCGGTTCCTGGTGGGTGTATACCATTCGGTGAAATGGATCTGTGCGACAAGAGAAGCTGTACAGTCTCCGCTGTGGATGATATTCATCAAATTAAGTGATATTTTTAGACCGACAGATTAACACGCACCGGAAGCACAGCGGATGGCGAGGTGCAAGGCCGCAGCACCTGTACTTAGGTCACCGTCAATTGAGCCCCGCCTCTCCTTGCCGATTTCAGCCAGGAAGGGATGAATAAGGGCGGGGTCGCCTCGAAGGCATTGTGTCAGCATCCAGGTTTGCCAGGCCATGTGACCACATACCACTTCTGAGAGCAGAGAGCAGCCTAACCTGACGCAAAGGCTCCACTGTACCTAAAGCAACTCGGTGGTGAGCCACACAAATCGATCAGACTCGAAACACGCAAGAACATACCTGACACACGAAAACTGAGGACAGAAGGGTTGTCATGCGAAGACATCGCTACCAAGCTAACCTTGGCGTTTCAGTAGTCGGTGTCTCGAAATTTCTTCCGCCTAGTCGTAGCAGGACTCAGCGGACGAATGCAAATGTCCTCCGCAGGTCGTTGCTCTGTTCAACGTGCCACGCGTTGGGGCACCCCACGAATCGATATTAGCCACGTGACCTACACATGAAAAACATCTGTTCGGAACAACACAAGTTAGGCAGTTGCCAACACGCGCACTGTATTTGTCGAGTTCACGGCTATTGCAGAACTGCACTCATCTGTCCGAAGCGTCAGAGTATCTCAGACCTTCGTGACTTAGAGTTGTGTTGTGTTGCATTCCCATTGCGTTTACTGTAAGCTAACTTCCGTCACGCACCCGGACACCCTCCTAT
>JBBPUO010000051.1:38358-49447 GCA_038094755.1 Caloboletus firmus | reverse complement strand
CGAGTGAGTCGCGGTTAGAACGGTGAGCGTAGAGGGAGATATACCTGATCATGGCAACATGACGGTTCTTCAGCTTACGCTGGAGGGTGGTATGAGCCTCGGGGGATACTGCTTGGCCCTCGATCGAGTTTAGGTCTGCCACATCATACGGCTTCTTCTCGGAAGCCATGGTGAGCGAAGGAGGAGAAGGGGTGTTAGAGAGCGAGGACACCTAAATGGTATTAGTATTTAGTATTAAGTCTTATCCGGGACGGCCATGTGGTGGTATCTTTCACCGGCTGGTACCTTGCGCGATGCCGATAAGGTGGTGCCTGGGCCCGTTGGATTCGGGTCAGTTAGGACGTACCCGAATACCATCTCCCCCGCGTCTCATATCATTTCCTCTCCATTTTCGGGATTCACATTGGCCCCGACCTTCGCTTGCGCGCCGCTATTAGCTGTATATTGATAACGAACGAAACACTTACACCAGAATCCGGATAAGATGTTAAGCCCTGGGTGGCCGTCTGACCAGTATCGACGTGGCAATTCCACCATTCAAGGCGTACGTAGCTCCACTCGGAGTTTCACACCCAGCGGCAAGGTTGAGAACTGTTGAACCGACCTGTCAAGACGTTGCGTGGCATCAGAGCCAAGACCACCCGATCAAACTGACCGTGTTTTCAACATGGGGGTGCCACATCATCTCAGCGGTCTGGCATCACCGCCAGTTACAGCCGCCTCGTGACCAACTGCACAGTGCCAGAACGTCCAAGAGACGATTTTGTGCTCCAGTAACACCATTCTCGCCATTGGTGGTGATGGCAGTTCCTTGATCACTGGTCGGAACTATAGGCAATGGCTTATGCCATGACATGGGAGCCTCGTCCAAATCAATTCACACAGACATCCACTGGCAGCTGCCACGGCTGCGATAAGCACATACTTCCTGAAAGAACATGTCCTCCAACGCTATCTCGCTTCTACGCGACGTCGATGCTTACATGTTTGATGTGTTCGGGACGACCGTCGATTGGTTCACGACGGTAAAACGTGAAGTCGCTCGCCGAAGTCACGGGGAAATCCATCAAGGTGCGTCTCGACTCTTCCGCATCGCACGCTCTCCGCCAATGGTACATGCACCACCGAGCACTTACGATGATTCATTCTACCCACTACTACGATTGCCCTTGCTCGTGATGAATCACCCATGGTGCGTGTGAACGAGCAGACCAGGATGCCGTAGACTTTGCGCGCGAGTGGCGACAAGGGTATTTCACAAACATGTAAGTAAGTCATTGCCCACTGCCATCTCCGAACTGCCAGCGCCCTCAAGTGGACATTTTCAAATTCGAAGCCCGAGGGTTGCCAGGTGATGGTGGAAGGGAGGAAGGGCTTTTCTGACAACGCAACTCACTCGAAACGTTTTTGTCCCAACACCCTTTTAGTCGCAATGTGAATGCAGGTGGCGAGGGTAGTCTCAATACCGATCTCGTCCATCGACAGGCAAGTACTTTCAAAAAAAACACCCCACCCAAGGGTCTGCACCTCAGAAGGGTGCCTTGGGGCCAGCTTACCATGCTGCGCGCCATTGTTCTCACACCCGACAATACAAATATTTTTCATAGGTACTGGATGGGATGCTCGCGTCCCCGCGCTGGTCCCATCTCGCCACTGTGTGGGACGAATCCGCACGCAACGAATTGGTGCAGGTGTGGCATGACCTGGATGGTAAGCCCTCTTTCTTTCTCAAGTGCCACGTACCCTACATGTCATCCATCTCTGAGCATACCCACCGACAGTGTACGAAGACACCATCCCAGGGCTCGTCGAACTCCGCAAATCTGGGGTCGTAGTCGCCCTATCGAACGGGAATTACAGACTACTGATGGACCTGGTGAGTCGATTCTCAGGCGGGCGGGGGCGAATTCGCCCTTGGCCTGGACTCGAAGGGATTGGACCAGTGACCGTTCTATATACAGGCAAAGAACAAGCAACTTCCGTGGGACGGTATCTTGTCGACCGAGTTCTTTGGGGTGTACAAGCCGTACGTGTTCGATTCCTGTGCATTCTGGTTACCTTGGTGCTGAGAATGCCGTGACGATGATGCGGCGCTCTGGCGCTGATCGGGTTCCGGAATAGAATGCAACAAGCGTATCTTTCCGCATCGTACCACCTGGGCGTCCCGCCGGAACGTATTGCGATGGTCGCCGCACACAGCTGGGATGTCGAAGGAGCTGCACGTGCGGGGCTCAAGGCTATATATGTGCCGCGCCCCGCAGAAGATACTCAGGAGGCTAGAGAAAACATGCGGAGCAAGGCGGAAGGAGGGGTTGCAGACTTGGTGGTGAGGGACTTCAAGGAACTGGCCACACTCGCGGCCGAGGCGAGGAAATAGGCAACGTGACTCAACCAAGTAGCCTATGTAAGAGAGTATGCATATGCATCGGCGGATCACACAGTGTGTAGCGCTACATGGCGTGAATGAGGTCTCTTGGGCGCAGGGCCAACATCTCAAATCGCCAGGCTGCGGAGGCATAATCATCCGTGGGGGTAGGTTTTGATTGTCTTTTATTTTAATTTTATCCTGTCTCCACTCTCCAGTCACATGCATCGGCGCTACACCAGGCGCAGCAGACTGTGGCATGTATGACTCAACTTGGTCAAGTGGATATGGGAACAGATTAGAAATCCATTTCCCCCTTATAAATACTGCTGGTGTTGATCTTTTGATTGCTGATAGACATTGTAGGTATTTTCACACAAGTCCATGCAACTGACATGCATGGGTAGTTACAATCATTTTTGATTGTATTGTGCTTTTACTTTATTATTGATGTGATAGTTCCAAACATCTGCATTGTGCCAGTGCCATAATGGAGTACTACTCATCATGGTTGTACTGCATGACATGTATATAGAACTAATAGCCATATGGTTACAGCAACAGACTAGAAATTTGTTGTGCAGGTTCAAACCCTAGCCTTACTGGCATTAATTGAACTTCTTTTTTTGTTTTGTTTTCATATACTCTAGGTCTATGATTTATCGTACGTGTGGACTGTAGTAAATCACATGAATCCGAGGTGCACTTCATTACCGGGTTAAAAGTGAAACAGTTTGCCTCGTTCGGGTTAGCTCCGAACGTCGGCTGCACCATGCATCCGCGCGCGTTATAAAGTTCCACTGCGGCGTGGCAGTAGGCTTTGACGTTGCCAATCCGGGTAGACTGATCGGCTCGAACGGGATACAATTTGGTCTGAACCCCGGTTTTGTCTGAGCTTACAATAGGGATCGAAAGTATACAAGGCTAGTACCGCAGCCGCAGCCTGTTGTGACAGGGAGGCAAATATAGCAACGATCATTGCAGTGCGCATACCTTCACAATCATGTCAGTCTCCCATTGCGGCTCACTTACATACTAGTGCAGTGCCCGAGATCATTCCTCTGAAGTCCGACACGCACGAGTGCGAAAAGTGTGAAGTCGGAAAGCATGACAGGTATGCGTAGAGGTGGCGGGGGAAGGACCCACGACCACCAAAGCGAGCTCTGATAGAAAATGTGACATTTCCCAGACGTGTTCTGGGAGAAACAGTTGCGAGTCGCAATATTTTGGATATCAGCATCATGAGCGCTTGAAACGGTCTAGAGCTGACGGTTTCTTCGGCTCCATCTCCCCCTTTTCGATCGCCTTCGCAATCCGCCTCTCTTCCCTTTGTTTCTCCAACTTGGCGCGAATAGCGACCTAGCACCCAACACGTCTCAGTCTGACATGATGAACAGCATAAAAGAGACATCATACGAACTGCAGTAGGGTCGATGACGTTCTTGCGCTGCTTCCTCAGGTACCTGATCCACCCATCTCAACGTGAGTTCAAAGGGTAAACATAAACAACGGAGCTAGGACGCACCGCTTTAAACTTTTTCCCTTGCCACGCATCTTTCTCTTTTCCCGTTCCTCCCTCGACTTCCGCTGACCACGATCGTCATCGTCATCCGCACCGTCAGCATTACCTTCCGCATCAACACCAGTATCATTCTCCGTCTCGTCTGCTTTACCTTCGACACGCAGCCGCTCCAAACGCGGAAGACGCGCAAACGGAATACCACGCTTCTCATGAACTGCTGTCGTCAGCTTCGTAGGGGGTGCCAACGACCCCACAAAGTCCGCATCTAGAGCGATCATATCTGGTTGAATCTAAAAAGGCAGGTTACGAATCAAGATCAGCTGTGCGTAAAAGTGGCTGGTTCATAGGCTGACCTTGTCCAAGAGACCCTTGACCTCGCGCTCCTGCCTCCTCTTCTTATTTTCGAAAGGATCGGCTTCGCTGCTATCAAAATTCGGCTCCCCAGATCCCGGTACGAGAAGGCTCGAAAGACCAGCATTGTGCCCGACCATGAGGATATCCTGGAATGGACAAAACCGCACCGAGGTGAGCGGTCGGTGGGGTATCGGATGCGTCAGGTAAAGTGGTGGAGCAGCTTTCGCGGAAAACGGGGTCTGTATCGATGGTTTCGTATACACCTGTGATGAAATAAATAAGCCGCCACAGGCCTCGCTAGACAGAACGGAGCAGCGCACGTTCACGCTTCCACCGGTAGCGACTGCCAACGCGCCTTTGGCACTCCACTCGAGCTCGGCACCACCCCCTCTCGTCGTCCATTCTCTCACAGCACCCTTCCAATTTCGACAGTCCCAGACTTTGACAGTGCCATCAGCACCAGAAGACGCCATATAACGACCTCCAGTACTAGGATCAACGCTGAGACCGACAACAGGGCCCAGATGAGCGAGGAGCTGGACTGCAGGATGAGGAAGGTTCGGAGTCCACAGAGACACGACACCGTTTTGATGGCCGAGATGGATGACGGCGTTGTGCCGATTTTGAGTCATGGTACGGCAAGCCCCAGCTCTCGTCCGGTGTTCCGCCACAAGTGCACCGGTGGAAGTGTCTTGATATTTAAGGTATCCAGGGTTTCCCTGTTTTAAAAAAGACGTTTGAAGGAGACCGAGACGCGGCAACTAGAGTACGTACGACGCTCGCAAGCAACCAATGATATGGGAGGAATTCCAGTCGCGTAGGCTCAACATGAGATTTCAGCCTATGCAACTCGACCCCGTTTCGATCATAGATGAAAACGTATTTTTTCTGGGCAACCGCAAAAAAAGATTGGTCTTGTAGGAACCTAGCTACAATTGAACACAGGACGCACACACACATATATATCATTGCAGAATCACGTACGTTATATCCCGACAGGTCTCCTGTAATTGCAGTTCCGCGTGGATCGTACCAGTTTGCCACTCAAACGTAGCTACGTGCCCGGTGTTCCCTACGATAGCCAAGTGTCTTTTCCGACACCGTCAGATCCAACCTGAGCAGCACATATATTTCAATCGAACCCACGAACCTGCCGTTCCTCGAATACCGTGCCCGGTATGGACCCCCATCCAGTTTCCACTCTTGACGACCCTTGGCACCCTCCTCGCCAGCACCCCGCACGATCTCGTCCTGGCTCACCCGCCACGTCTTCTCCATGTCATTTTCCGCCTGTATCAGCCCCGCATCGCCGGTCAAGAGTAACGCCGCATCTTGGAGAAGCGTCTTGGTGCGCGCAGCATGGGAAGCTTGGCGGTTGAGGTGGGTCCGTAGCTTGATGTCCTTGATGTGGGCGTGTTTCGGTACGTTCGCGGGTGGAGGCGACGTTGGACGGAGCGATCTCGGCAAGGCCGTGTTTTGCGTGACGGACGCCAACGTCCGGTCGGACGACGGGCCAGCTTTGGCGGAAGGATTCTTCCGGGTAACTGTTTTCTTGCCTTGGTTTCTGTCACGTTTGGTGTTTCTTTTCTTTGACAATGGTTGTATCGCATTCGCTTTGGCGAAAAGCGAATCCATGCCGTGTAGTGGTTATGGTGGTTGTTTGGTAAAGACCTTGGAAATAAACAACTCTCATCGTACAGATGCGGCAGCATTTCGACGTCGCCATCCCATAAAAATGATTCGCGTTTCTTACATTACAAGTAGGTAGAGGGCCCATACGGCGTTGTATTCACTTATCATATATTGTTGACAAATGGAAGATGGACTAGGGAAAGATAAGTAAAAGGTGAGATCATATTGTGTAGGTATGGCATTGACAACTAGAAACGCCCATCTTCGGTGAGGTGACATCTCCAACAACAGACAGAAAAGTAAGGTCGAGTCTAACAAGGAAGAAAGTGTCCAATCCTGATCCCCTTTATCAAGAAGAATGGAAATAAAAGAACGACTGTCTGTCCAGTTCTGTTCTACAGTCGCTGTCCCGTGCTACTTCTTCCTACTGCGTCTGAATTATAAGGATCGTAATGGGGTAGCCCATCATGGTCGTCTCTGTAAGCTGATTGTAGGCTAACAGTGCTCGCGTTCCATGCCATGCTCGGATTGTCCTGTTGCAATGGCACGAACGCACTCGAGTTAGAATATCGTGCATCTTCAGCATGTCTGCTCAAGGCAGTGCTAGCATTCGTACTAAAGCCAGAACGCGTCGAACCCATGGCATACGCGGCCGACGGGTGTTGGAGACTTGCAGCGGCACGCCGGCGGCGGACAACAAAAAGCGCACCGACGACTCCAATAGCGGCAACAACACCGACCACAGCACCAACAATGGCCCCAGTCTTTGAAGACGAACCGCTACTGCTTTGGCTGCTTTGGCCACTACCTTGTGCAGCAGCATTTTGAGTGCTCGGTGGGAGATCACTGGCGGCACTGACAGGTTGTGTCCCGAACTGGCTATTGCCGAGGAGTATCATGGTACCATTACTGGGGATTCCGTCGATAACGACGAACATGAGACAAGGACCAGGGGTGAGGAGGTTTGGGTTGGGAGGGACCTGGGCAACGTGTAGGACATATGAGCCATCGCTGTTGACAGTGTAGGTATTATTCAATTGCAGGAAGCGCTGGCCCATGTTCATGGCATGAGTGGTGAAGCCGGTACGGACAAGAACGACTGTGGTATTAGAAGCTGCGGCGTTCGAGGAACCAGTGTATGAGCTGGAAGGAACAGTGATATTGAAGTATGGACCACCGTAAGTGAGGGTCGATGGTATGCCGGTGGGTTTCGGACGGACGGAGGCGGAAAAGTAGGGTGGGTAAAAGATCTCGGCAGTATAGGTGGTGGGGAAGACTGTGGTGAGGTTGACATCAATGTTGGGATTGGAACCGGCAATGAGGACAGATGCATCGGGGAGAAGCAGTGCAGAAGAATGGTACAAACGAGCGATGTTGGATGACCCAAGACCAGCATTCGACCAGCGGTTGCCGCTTGGCATGTTAGGGTTGTAAATTCCAGGAGTCCCAACGGGGCCAGAAGCCAAGGACTCGCCATAAGGCATGAGGTCGAAAGAGGGTGTCTGGCCAGTCTGCTGAGCGTATCCAGCAGTGCCATTGAGACCTCCATTTACCACCAGTAGAGTACCGTCTGGTAGGACGATGAACTGACCCATAGTGCGACCTTCGAGCAAACTGTCATCTTGCACATAGACGGGAGTCGAGCCGTCTTGAGGCTCGGGAGTGATGCGCTGGCAGTCTGCAGAGGCAGGGTAGGTCCAAGTGTTGTAATTAGGGAATGAGTAATTGCCCCAATACTCGTCGGGCATATCGGAACCACCACAGAAAAGGACGGTTGGGGTCCAGTTGTTGGCAGGGGTCAACGGCAACATGGCAACAGCACCAGACGCAGGGTACACACGTGCGACATTCCCGGGCATGTTGGGGAGAGGGGTTTCATCGTTGGTGTTAGGGTCCCAGAGAACTGAAGTAGGTAGATCAATCAAACAAGCAGGATCGATAGGATTGGTACATACTGGTGGAAACGTTCGCCTGGATGAACATTTTTCCAGAAGGCATGAGGTATGTGTGGGCGTAAGAGTTGAGACCCGAGGTGGTCACCATGAATTGCATGACGGTAGCATCACCTCTTGGAGGGTAAAACTCGTAAGTAGGTTCGGCAGCGCCTCCCTCATATGCTGGATCTGTATTTGGAGTGTTCCGGTTGATGTAGCCACCGTTGACGAAACCACCTATGATGGCAATAGTTCCATCGCCAAGCGCTTCTGCGGCGGAATACCAACGTTGCTTTTGCATGGAAAGCTGTGTGGCGTTGTCGAACCACTGACACTGGGAAGAGGCGAAATTGTCGGCGTCCGTACATGGGTTGAGGATACGGATGGCTTTGGTGCCGTCGTAATCCTGGTATGTAGCGTCGTACGCGCCTGATCCTGCGCTATTTTTTACGGAGCCAACGTTTCCACCAACGCCAACGGCGCCATTCCCGCCAAAGGTAACATACGAGCCATTGGGGAGATGCATTCCGGAAGCACAGAAAGTGTTTGTGTAAACATCCATAAGCTGGGACTGATGAGTGTTAAAGTCCCTGTAGGGCTATCAGTGACTGAGGAAGGCGGGAAAATGAAAGATGGTGCACCATACAGCACCCCACGCAGGGTGGCCATTGATCTGGGCTGCGTTACCTTCGGCCTTGTCCAGGATATAGACCTTCTGCGTGTTTCCGAGGAACATCTAGCAGGCAAATTGACAGGGAGAGACAAAGATCGAGGGAAGAGACGGACCATCATTGCACTGACGGACGTGTTGCCTGCTTGCACGATCGAGCCGGCCGTCTGAGCAGCGACGGCAGTTGCCAGCCCCAGGGCGAGCCAGGGAGATGCTGACGAGACCATGATGAAGGGAGTAAGGAATAGAGAGCTAACTTATATAGACTTAACGAGCGTGAAGAGTTGGGTGTCAAGGCCGGGGGTGTCAAAGGATTCGTTTATATTGTCCACAGACCCCAGTTGCCAATCACGATTCTACCTCATTCCGCATCTCTTCTTCAATGTTCTACATCTGTCTTGACTTAGACTCACCTGCGATTTTGGTTTCTGTGCCCTGTGTCGGCCCTTCACACTGGTTGCTTTCTGACCTGTTTGAACAACGCGAAACGTTTCTGCTCTGTTGCTGACTTGGACACCACCTTCTGGGGTCCTGGTCATTTCAGACCTTCGGAACTTGAATCTGGAAAAACTTCACTCTCACTCATCCGTCCGCTCAAACCTCCTGCCTGTCGTCTTACAATTCCGGATGTTCGCCAGGGCCAACAGTAGTTGCAAGCACTGAGAAGATTACTCTCCGTGTCTCAGGTTCAGACTCTAAATAACAATATTTTGAGTGGCACCGCGGCCCAGTGTCAGAACACACTACATACGGTCTCCTCGGATTGACGCTTATCCTTTGTACGATCAGAACAATTTACCTTTGGTCTCCTGATTTTGGGAAATAATGTTTATCTAGCTCAGGTGTTGCCTGATCCTCGCGGTGAGTCCCACATGAGATGAGCATAACAATAGCAAGTGTCTCATATTCTACGCTGCACGGCCTGGGCA
Organism: Caloboletus firmus; assembly: GCA_038094755.1. Lineage (NCBI taxonomy): Eukaryota > Fungi > Basidiomycota > Agaricomycetes > Boletales > Boletaceae > Caloboletus > Caloboletus firmus. The sequence goes on along the minus strand of JBBPUO010000051.1, from coordinate 40,041 downwards.
TCGTTGCGTGACCATTGGTTCAGTCTCAGGATGCCCTTTCGTATTGTTTAACCGTTTTCCGGTACCGATGAGCTTGGGAAGAGCGAACGCAGCATCAAGCACTAGCTGGCCGCCGTAGGGCTTCGGTGATCGGCTGTTGCTACGTGTGATTATTACCGTCCATGGGCTCTCATCCCACACTTGCAACCTCCCACGTATGAGGCCACCGCTATCATGATTTCATTTGCATGCACCAGTCCGCACTTGGACCATTCCACGTCGAGTTGCGTGCGGACATAGTCAAGTAGTTCAAACACGATGACCTTTGGCTGGCATTTGGACTTCACAACTGGTTCAGACGGGTGCATCGTTGATACCTTTTCAAGTCATGTGAGGATTTTGTTATGTCACTTTCCAAGAACCCCCGAGCCGTTTCCTTGCCTAGAGCCACAAACTTCAGGCCCCCGTGGACGGTCATGAGGTGGGCACACAGATAATGCCCTACTTCGTTGTTGCCAGGCACCGGTGATGGTGCAACCCTTATTGCATTCTCTCTATGCCTGCTTCACGACGTGAGGTAAAGAGGTACAGTGCCTTGTGCTGCGTCACAACCGACGACGGTCCAGGTGCGGCAAGGGTTTGACTGAATGATCGCATTTACGCGTCGCTCACTTCAACTTGTTGGGAATGGAGTTCATCGTCACTGTTCAGGACCAGGGCCAGCCTTTCTTATGGTTACAACACCCGTAAACCGCGCTAGGGATCTATTGTCCCTGCGTCTGTAGCCCACGCCCTCCACGCTTTATTTCTCGGCGTCCGCTCATCCCGATCTTCAACCTTACCCCCGCTTGTCTTCATTTACAACACTTTACAATGGCCGAAGTCCAACACCGAGACACGAACGGGACAAGATTAACTGACGCTGCAGTAGGTTGCCCCTTTCTGCGTCATTCAAGGGTAACTCACTCTACCTTGACAGAATGCCAAAGTGGGCGCCTTTTCTTCATTTCTGATGGATGCCGTGACTCATGTTCTCCGATTAGAGGCGCAAGGGATTTTGGTCCAACGTCTTTCGCCGGTCGTCCAACCATACGGACGAGAACAAGGATGACCAACAGCCGAAACGCAAGGGGTTCGTGAATTCGGTAAGACGCGGCTTAGGCTTTTCGCGCGTATCCAACAATCGTTCACTCACCTCTTCGAAACCATTTCTGCCACGCCCTGCAAAGCTTATGAACAATGCGCATGATGCGGCCGCGAAGGAGGTCATGCATGTCGCTGAACATGAGGCCGTGAAGCAGGTCGAATCGCATTTGAATAACAACAATGGGACCCAGCCCGCGGACGTGAACACGACCACGGCAAACGTGGAACCAGACACGTCGGCAGCGACGACGACAACACCGAGTGATATTTTGAGCGCACCGATGAATCGGGCAAAGAGGATGGCAGATGGTATGCAGCAAAAGGTGCGGGGTTTGCAGAATCTCGCTTCGTGATGAAGGATGCTGGGAATTTTCTTTCGTATAAATGGGTATTACTGTTGTGCTGTCAGAGCCTTATGGTGCCAAACACGGATTGGTTTTCGATCAAGTCCGCTGCTAGCTTCATGATATCTTGTCGAGAACAAGGAATATTGCTACGCTTTGCCATGGAGATCTAAGTAGGTTCTGACTTGACAATCCTAGAGGTCAGGTCCAATCG
>JBBPUO010000051.1:0-16516 GCA_038094755.1 Caloboletus firmus | reverse complement strand
ATGGCCAGTGGTTATTCCTGATTTATACCACAAGGATATCTATATTCGTGGTCCCAACTGGACAAAATTTTGAGAGCTGGATCCGGGGAAATGATTTTATAAATGGATTGCTGGTTTTTTTTTTTTTAAATTTCCCTTCACCGTGGGGTAAGTACACAGCCTTACAGCCGTTTTGCGAAAGGCTTGTGACTCGCTCGTGTGATTTTTGCGAGTCGCATTTGCCGTTGGACGAAAAAGAAAAATGTGTAGGGTTGAAATATGAAACAAGTGAGAATACTTCAAAAAAAGTGGTCGTGGCGAGGGGCGTGTTCAAGTCCAAGACGGACGACGTGAAGTTGATAATACACTGATGGTGACCGATCGTCGAAAAAAAAAGGGTGGTTGAGATTCTGAAGAAAAGTGGAAACTTGCGGTGGCCGACACAGACAGAACTTGGACCACGCTCTGTATCATAGGCCGCGATTACGAGGTACGGGTACAAGGACTAGTACTGAGGCGCGGCGGGATAATATATCGTACACATGACTGGTATCCCAGCGGGCTTCACTATCCATTCATAGAATTATATATCATATGCCCGGTACGGATGAGGAACGGAGCCGCTCACCTCATGTTCCACAAGCACTACGCATGTCGAATCGTAATGTCAACTTCGCCGATTGGCCCACGGCGATTGAAGGTGCCAATGCTGATGAGTAGTTATCATTCACATTGTACTGCTGCAGAGAATTTTGCTCCCTTCCACCAGGGCAATCCCAGTAAAGAGTGCAGATCAACGTGGATCTCTCAAACAGGTGGATGGACCCTGATGTTCCACGGTAACCCTTGCTCGCAGAGGCAGAAATAATCTGGGGCCTGCCGCGATGGATCGAGCGGTTGTGGACCGTGCCATAGTGGTGCTCCTCGGTTGGATAGTCGTCGAGGAACTCGCCCCTGTTCGATGTTCAGTCAGCAATACCGTTTGACATTTGGTTCGCGAGGCGTCTGAATCTCTTACGAATTGAGAGAAGGGTCTCGGACGACGATGGTCCCACTTCTCCGCGCGTTAGTAATCTGCATACTGATCCATTCTTCAGGCGGAGGGTAGACGTTGAAAAGGCTGTCAGTGGACATGGGCTAATGCGGAGAAGATGATGGTGAGCCGTTGCGGAGCTCGAGATTCATAGGAGCCCTTTTATTAGTGTGGTGTGAACTGTAGAGCGCGCACCTGTCATTGGCCAAAGCAAGCGAACGTGGCCGCCGAGCGGCTGGCGTGACTTCGTTCTCGCCGCCTTCGACCTCCAGCGCTCAACACACCCGCGCGGGCCAAGCCCAGCCGAGGGTGTCCCAGTGGCTGGCTCACAAAAGTCACGCGCTGAGTGACGCAAATAGCTGTAAATGATTGAAGCATTTCTATTGGTTCATCTTTCCCAACAGTCATGCAAAAACTATTCAACGAAATCCAGATTGTTTTATCGACGGTTTGCCTTGTGCAACTTCTTTTGAACGGGCTGGTCACCAGACTAGGATATCGAGATGCAATCCCAAACGATATCCCGCGGATGTGATCCAATTTAATCCTCCCGCAGCCGGGCCGAGCAATGCAATTTCAATGATCCTGGGTGTGGTCGACTGATGCGCGTTGGTTAGATACGACGAACGAACCCGCCCGGTGACCTCTTTGTGTTCAGCTCAACAACTCCTCTCGCTGCTCAAACATCATGCCCTCCGTCGATCAAGCATTCAAGGGATGGCACCCCGGCGAACAGGCCATTCAAAAGTTGATGTGTCTTCCCGAGCGTGTGTCCATCAGTGCGATCGTCAACAAGCTCCCCGATCAGCATCGTACATTCCACAGTACCCGTCTGCACTATGTCCCCATAACGACCCTAGATGACGAGGGAAGACCCTGGGCATCTGTCCTTTGTTCCTCTCAGGGCATGCCTGGATTCATTCACTCCCCAACAAACACCTCACTCAACATTCACGCGCGCGTGTGGCCAGGAGATCCCATTTCCACCACCGTGGGCCATTTTGATGGTCAGAAGGACAACGCGTTCGCATCGGGGCTTGGTCTCGAGCTGAGCACGCGTCGAAGGAACAAGTTCTCTGGTCGAGTGTCTCACGCCAGCTTTGATGGCAGCGATCTGACGCTCGAGCTGTCGGTCACACATGCATTGGGGTGTGTCTCTTTGTCCCGATGCCCCGGACTCGAACCTATAATTGATTAACTTTTGCACCACCCCCTCCCGGTCGCCCGGTGTAGGTTGTGTCCAAAGTATATCAAAGTGAGGGACCTCGAGCCACACCCGGACGTCGCGCCGCGTGTTGTTCATGACCGCTGGCGCCTGACGCAAGGGGAAAGACTACCAGACGACGTCGTTCAGTTTATTCATCAGGTCGACGTGGCCTTTCTTGCCACGTCCTATGTTGCCCCGCCCGAGCATGCGGACACTCACCCCTCACGCGTCGATACCAATCACCGCGGAGGAAGACCGGGCTTCGTCCGGGTGCACCCAGGGGACGGGAGGACCCTCGTGCTGCCAAACTATAATGGTATGCATTCAGTGTTTGATGTACCCCGTCTTATTGTAATGTGTGTTTCCAGGAAATCGGATGTTCAATTCTCTGGGAAATATCTGGATTACCCCATTGGCAGGCATCGTCTTTCCTTCCTTCTCTACGGGCGCAATTCTCTATGCGACTGGTAAAGCACAGACGTTGTTCGGAGATGCAGCGAAAAAACTCATGCCCCGTGTGAACGCGTTGACTACCATATACGTAACGGGCTTCTCCTTTGTGGAGAACGCACTGCCAATTCGCGAGATACCCGACACAGTGGAAGACAGTCCCTATTGTCCCCCCATTTGCTACCTATCGCAGGAGAAACCGCCAGAGGTTCCACAACAGGACATCGCTCTTTCACTCGTCAAGGTACGCGTACATAATGACACCTTGGCAAGTTTCACCTTCCAAGCTTCGCGTCCCGTGCGAATTCGCGCGGCTCACAACGCCGTTTTGGATCTCTCCCACTTTGTTCGAGAACGCGCTCGTGAAGTCATGGATTGGATTCCCGGCACTTGGGCTCAAAGCGACGATTGCGTTCGTACCTGGACCGTGTCCGTACCGCCTACGCCGGCGAACCCGGCGACATTCTCCCTCACGATTCGGTTAATCAAGCATGGACTTGTTACCCCCATTCTCCATCAGCTTGCACACAAATTTGACCCAAATGGCGAAAGTATCGCCATTGACGTTTCGTCCCTGGGAATCGTCGCACAGCTGCGCGGCGTTGGCGGGACACTTCCATTGCCGGAACCCCTTGCAGCGTGTGATGGGGGCCGTCGCTTACTCTGGATCGCGGGGGGTATTGGGTTGACGCCCTTCCTCGCCCTGACGCGCTACGTTGTCAATCTCGCGCGGCGTACGTATGGCGTTTGGGACGTTGTCCTCGCCATTTCGGCGCGCGAGCCGGACGTGATGTTATCCCTCGTACTGGACGCTTACGCAGACAGGATCGATAGTTTGGCTGCCGATGCCGATGCCGATCGTCTTCCGGTCAATTTCACGTTTGCAGTGCATCTCTTTACGGATCGTTCTCTCGGGCGCCTGCCGCGCTTGCCCGCTGCCGTATCGGTGACGTTGCACCAGGGACGCATCGATGACAGGGGGACGTTCTTTGAGAGTGTGGGTGCGCGAGAACGGGAGCCGCATATTTGCGGACCGCTGCCGTTTGTGCTCAATGCGATGAAGTCGCTTACCGCGGCGGGGGTGGATCCAGAGAGCGTACTTAGAGAGCGATTCACATATTAGCAAAGCTATGTAGGTCAGTTTAAGCGACGGGGATTCATTATGAGAACACAAAGTTTGAACGGACAACTTTATGTACCCGAAGAGTCACACACAGCTCCGCGGACGTGTTTTGATATCATTTTATGATCGGCATCATCGAGGCATTCAGACGAACAAGGCAACGTTTTGGTTTTGTTTACATCCAAGATCTAGATACACCAAAACTCCACCTATTCTAGAGAAAAAAAGACACGATCACATATGCATTCCCAAGACACCAGTATTCGTCAAGGTTTTTTATGGGGATCTCAAGGGGGCCTTGCACCAGCAGACAAGGTGCCTGGCTTAGTCTTCTTAACAGCATCCAGTTCGTCCATTTTCTCCATCCAGCCGCGAAGACGGGGGCTAAGCAGCTCCCCCTCTGGGACAGCCCTCAGATCCGCCAAGAGCGGAAAGAGGAAAAAATCGGCCCAAGTCAGTTTCTCTCCAAAGACGAATCCATCTGGGGACATATTGTCCTCGCTCCTTTTGAGGAACTTCCGGACTTGTTCCACGCCAGCGGCGATGTTGCTGCGGACCTCGGCATCAGAGAGTTTACCCTCGTCTGTCGCTGCAACGCGGGGCTTGACGACGCCTTTTTCCACGGCGGGGAAACCTGGAAAAAAAAAAAAACGACCGCATCAGAGACAAATAATAAATGACGCCGAAATCTAGAATAAAAAGAAAAGAAAAGAAAAGAAAAATGGCACGGGGGGTCCCGGTTCCGATTATCATCATCATCATCAAAAAAACACACACCATGTGCGCCCGCAAAACTGACGAATTCCCACATCTGCTCATGGATGAGGGCGTGTCCATCGCCATCGACGATATGAAGCGTTGGCTCTGGCGCGATACGATCAATGTAACGTGCGATCGCCTGAGACTCTCTCAGTTTGAGATCGACTGAATTCTTGCCATCGATTTCGTGGATGATAAGCGTCGGTAAGAATCCGAATGGGTGGTTTTCGTAGGCGGTGTCAGAGTGGGGTACGACGCGGACTTGGTTAAAGGGGATGCCTTTGTACGTGAGTCCGAGTGTGATGGAACGTGTGAAGGTGCTGTAGGGAGTGCCGATGATGGTGAACTTGGGGGGAGACACCATGACGGCGAACGGTAAGGAGGATAAGAGGAGATCAGCTTCTTAACTGGCTTCAATGCTGTGGGGGGAGGAATCGCCTCAGATCTGGGCCGAATAGTGGTCCGCATGCGGAAGGTCATCCGGAGAGGAAGAGAAAAAGTATGGATCACCCATTGCCCTCACCCAACCGTAAGGGGGTGTTTTAATTTCCTCGGACTGGCAGACATCAAAGTGTCACTACATTAATAATAATAATAATAATTAGACCTGGTCCCTCTCACCTTACCACGAGACTCTTGAGCGAGTGGACTGTCAGATAAAATGAAACAAAAAAACACGGTTTTATTTGGATGGCACATTTTTTAATGGAAATAACTAAATAGCTAAATACCCGAGAAAGGAAACGTGAACAATTGGAAAGCTTTTTTTTTGTTTGTACACTGGAATTTCATTCTATCCCGGATTCGTCATCAAAACCCCAAGATTCACCATTCCTTTTTTGGAAAGTGTTGTGGTTGTAAGGCTGAAGAGAGCCTATCAGTCTGCACGTTCGACAAAGGCAACGAATCGGCTTACATTTAAGCTTTCAAGACCTCAGAGTCGCTTAATATGTTGTAGGGGCACGGCGCTGGCTCGTTTTCGTCCATCAGGAAGTACTGCTTGGACTCGCGGGAGCCAGGGTCGCCGTAGTTCTTGAGCTCAGGGCTTACAGGAATGGGGTCATATTTTACGAGAAGGGAACGAACTTTGGCGAGTGCGCCGGCGCGTTTTGCATCGGTGCTGAACAGAATGTCAAAGATCCATTTAGGTTGGAACACAATGGTGAGGCCGGGGGCGTAGCGTGAGCGACGGACTTGGTGCGCAGGCGTCTGGATGACGGTAAAGAATGGCTCCCCGCCGAAGCAGAGACACCATTTGTCGGTGTCAATGTCACGAGGCACATTTGTAGGCCATGGCTTTGTGTCGAGCTTGGCTAGACCGTCGAGCAGCTCCCAGAACAGTCTGTTGTACTCTTCAATCGACCTTGGGTGTGGCATCTTCTTTGCCAACAAGACCAGCGACGTGTTTGGACCAAGGTCATGCGCTTGCGGCAAGTAGGCAATCAGGGCAGTGGCCAGAGACCGGATGTGGCGGGGGTCGGAGAGGTCGTCGGAATCGATAAACAAGTAGAGTTGATCGTCGTTTTTGTAGCCCTTGGTAGCGTATATGCATGGGAACACGAGGTCTTCGTCGAGTAGCACCTTTGTGAAGTCATCGTATGCCTCACGCTGCCAAGTGCCTTCGGGGAAGGCCGCCGCAACCTGTGCTCTACACAGCACGTCAGCATGCTTGCGTTTTGAACGGCGGGTTTTTACCTAGTCAAGGGCTTCCCGCTATAGTTGGAGGTCTCCCCCTCGAGAACGGCGCGTACAGCGCTCTGCGAGACGGGTGTTCAGTTCTCGAAATACTCGGCGTAGCAGCGAAGGATACTAACAGCGCCAGAGGTGAATATTCCCCCCAGTCTTCCAAGAACACTGGGAAGCTTTCCAGCCGCTACGTTGGCGAACACTGTGAGGAGAACCCCACCGAGAACTGATGAAGCCAGAAAGTAGATGTCAAACATGAGGAGTACCTGCTGGTGTTGATTTAACTCAGTAGCACGCTTTTTAAATCCCTGGCCCCCTCTCTGGAGATGGCACATTCTTGCATTCTTTCGTTTGGATTGCCCCGCTTCAACTCGGCTGCGGAAACGTGCGTGCTCACACCACTCACCGTCAAGTCATCTGACTGACTCACCATGACACTCCGGCAACGGAATCCATAGCTTTGGACCGTCGGCCGTCAGGAAACCTGGGAATGCTTCCGGAGCGAATACACCACGAGACGTTTACTAGCCTTTGGGGGATCCTTCCGAGTCCAGATCAGAAACTTGTCGGGAATTTGATACCCGATGTTCCCCAGATACTGTTTTAATCCCCAAACCAACCAACGGGGCTGCGAGAGCGGCGGTTGCTATTTCATCAAAGGGTGGAGACACGTGGGTATAGTCGAATTAGCTGGTATCAAATAAGCATGGAATGCGTTCGTGAATCACAAGCGAAAGTACGGCGGCCTTGATGTGTTTTGTGTTAGACACTAGGGTTTTTCTGATCCGGATCGTAACCTGTAGGACGACAAGTGAGAGGACGGAAGAAGTAACTCACTGGCCCATCATCGATTTGGTGGCGTCAACGGAGCGACCTCAGCTCCGCCCGGTTTTCATGATGACCCCAAACCACTTACTTAAACAGGCATGCATCGCCGCGCTCTCAGCAGTGGCACGGGAAGCCTGAGACTGCGGACAACACGGCTTGTGCGAGAAACGAACTCCAAATAACACCACGACCTCTATCGTCTCACGTTTACGTCGGCTCGGCGGATCATCATCCGAGTCACCAACTTCGACCACCCATTCGATACCAATCCGTGAAGGTCGGGGAGTCGTACGTTGACATCGCCCCGCAACTTGTCATTCACTAGAAACTAGAACTTTTCGAGGCGCGCGCGTCCCTGACTAGCGACGCCACACGGATCATTTGTAAAACGTCGCACTATCGGATTACCACGTCTGAAAATCTGAAAAGACAGCATGGGCCATTTCTCACTCTCGGCTGTGCGTTTTAATACTACAACCCAGCGCAATAATGTCTAAATTCTATCACAGTGTTTCTCACATTTCAACTTTCCCCGGCAGCTGTGCAGTGACAGCCCTGAGTCTGTGTGCGTAAAAAGTACCAACTATAGCATGGTTTTGAGGTCACAGTCCTGAGCCCGTGTAGATGAACTACACACGCCGATGGTCCACAGGGTCGACTTGGTGTGTGTGGGGCACGACCAAACGCAACATTGGTGGTTCAAATGCGGGAAATTCAGGACAGGCACACTCCCACGGGCGAGACGGGCCAGCAACTTGAAGGATCCTAGCATGCCCGGAACTATCCAGCCGATATCCAATCCGTTCCACAACCAATCCACGGGGGATTTGATGAAGCAACACAGAATCATCATCACAGTCTGCCATACGTTGGGCGTATCATGCTGCGCCCGAATTCTATAAAGCGGCGTCCTCCCAGCTCCTTAGGAATCAGCTGTTCCCCACTCATCAGCGCGAGGATTGTGTGCGATGCGTCTCTTCATTCTCACCACTCTTCTTTTCTCAGGACTTTCGTCCGTATACGCGAAAGCAGCCAAGCGTGATTCCAACCTGCCCTACTTCGACATTTACCAGGGTCCAACTGAGCAGGAATCCATCAGCAATGAGCCTTCCACTTCGCTAGAATACACCCTCTCCGGGGGCCAGCCGTGAGCGCGTCGTCCATTGTCTTTCTAGAAAGAATGCTCACTATGGCAATTGCTCATTTACAGCTATCCTAATCCCTATATGGCAGATAGACTGGGCACCACAGGTCCATTGCTGATCCAATCGACTAATATGGTAATCATCCTTGTTTCTCCTCGTCCCAAATGTCCGTCCTCATTCACATCATTCCAGATCGAACAGCTTGCTCAATTCGTCCGAGAGCGCGTCGTAAGTGTCATGTTTCCCCTACTTTTCTTACAGCTTACCTCTTGTGATCCAGCCAGAGCGCACCGTTCATGCCAAGGGGGGAGGTGCCCATGGCTGGTTCGAGGTCACTACCGATGTTGCCATGAACCACAGCATGGCCAAGGTGTTTGACACTATCGGCAAACGCACTCCGGTGACAGCACGTTTGTCGACGATTGCTGGGGATCTTGGAAACGCGGACAGTGTCCGAGACCTGCGAGGTCTGTCTTTTAAGTATGTTTTAAAAAGAATAAAATGTGGTGCCATATCGGCTAAACTGTGCTCTAGGTTGCGCACAGAGGAAGGAATTCTTGACTGGGTGGGTTCTCGTCTTGGCGTGAGATGGCCGTCCAGACAGCCTTCGATTTGTAGGTATTCCTCAACCATCCGGGATTTTGGCTCCGCGACCCCGTCAAGTTCCCACGTAGGTTGTGTTCAATCATTGACGTTGTCTGCGGCTGACGAAGTCTGTCGCTTGCAAGACTTTATCCATTCGCAAAAGCGTAACCCACAGACACATCTATTTAACTACAACGTAAGCATTTCCATTTCAGAAATCCAATCCTCCGCTCAATCCTCTTCTCCTCGCAGGATTTCTGGGGTACTGCATAGCGACGTTCCAGTGGCTTGTTCTGACATTTCTGGTTAGATTACTTGTCTGGGAACAATGAGTCTACCTTCCAGGTCGGTTACATGCCTCGCGCCACCTTTCCGCATACTCACATCAGGTCATGTAGGTTATGCGCACCATGTCTGATTTGGGCACGCCTTATGGCTTCCGGTCCGTTCTCGTCCCTTTTGATGCCAAGTCATGTCCTGATTGTGTACCAGACACATGAATGGGTACAGCGGTAACACCTTCCGCGCGGTCAAGAGTGACACCGAGTGGTACTACATTAAGTGGGTGTTTCTCCGAATCCAACTCTTTACTGTTCCGAGCATGCCCCAGAATTATAGCCGTCACTGACCAAGGCATCAAAAACAACACCAACCAAGAGTCCATCGTACAGGCTGGCGAGAACCCCGACTTCGGTATTCAAGATCTCTATGATGCCATTGAAGCAGGCGACTACCCCAGCTGGACTGTTTACTGGCAAATTATGACCCCGCAACAGGCTGAGAACTACAGATGTAAGCACCGACCTTGATCGGAATTTCAGAACCGCGCTTGACTTGGCATTAGACAACATTTTTGATCTCACGAAAGGCACGGCGGTCACGTCTCTAATAGCCAATAGCTTGGAGGCTGATATAATCATCTAGAGTGGCTCCGAGATGAAATTCCCTACCAAGAGATTGGTAGAATCACACTCACGCAGAACCCGTAAGACCGTTGCATGGTCTCAGTGCGGCGCGCGTTTACGCTTCTTTCCTTAGCATCAACTACTTCAATGAGGTGGAACAAGCCGGTTACGATCCTGCCCAAATGGTTTGCCCTTTGCTCCAAGTTTATTCCTCCGCTTCACACCTTACGTTTAGCCCAACGGACTTGAGGCAACGGAGGACCCGACACTCCAAGCACGTTTGTTCGCATACGCCGGTTAGTGTGTTCAGAATCTCCGCTTCTGCCTCACAAACCCCGCTCTCTCGCAGATGCCCAGCGCTACCGCACCGGTATTAACTACAAGCAACTTCCCGTACAGACAATTTTCATTATCTTCTACAAGCCTCTACTGAGATATCATTCTAGGTTAACTGCCCTTTGAACCCTGTCGGTGAGTTACCATTGTACTCTCCATGGTGGAAAAGCGCGAGCTAAGCATCATGTCTCACCAGCCAACTTCCTCCGAGATGGTTATATGAACTTTAACAACCAGGGAAAACGCCCCAACTTTTGGTCACAGCAAGACTTGCTCAACGTGGAGGTTCGCCCCTACAACGACGACAACCATACCACCTGGGTCGGCGGTGCTGTCAAGTATGTCAGCACACCCAGCGAGATAGACTTTGAGCTCCCCAGGATCTTCGTAAGCGGATGTTGCTCTGCATCACGGCGTGCCACTCACAATCATTGTGTTGTGTAATGTAGTGGGGCAACCTCTCTGATACCGACCAAGAGCACTTGATCTATAATGTTGTCTGGCACCTCGGTCAAGCTACCGACCCGAATATCATCAACAAGCAGCTCAGGATCTTCCAGCACGTGAACGAGACCTTGGGTCAACGCATCGCAGAGGGGATGAACGTGACCATCTACTAAAAATGGCAACACTCGCAGCAGCGAAACGTCCATAAGGGGCCTTTTTTCATGTTTATATATATACTACTCCATATGGATCATAACCCTCGGGAATTCCTTGATCCCACGTCCCTCGCATATTTTAAGTACATAGTCATGCGAGACTGTATATTGAGACGAAGAAGCTAGTTCGCCCGTGATCCTCGGGAAAACACTTGAATTTGATTGGTTGTCATGTTGGTATAGCCAAACGCAGCGAGCCTCTTGTACGTCCCTGGGTATTAAAGGGTGTAGGTTGCCGACCAGCTTGGCTTCTGTTGCTTCCATGCCTGTGTGAAGAACAATATTATAGATCGCTGTTAGCCCCAGAGCACTTCGGTCCACGTTCATTTGGTGATAGCCGAGGGGATGATGCAAAGAGTCCAGCGGACGCCGCCGTGGAAAATCATTCCGCCGAGAGACGTGAGTGTCGTGCATGAAATCACAGTAGTCCCAGGCCTGAAGATATAGGTAACCATATTCCCATTCAACTGAGACGCTACCGAGAAGAATCGCTCTCTTGATGGAAGAAGAGATGCATACATCGTTTACTGCATGGAGAACCAGCGTTAATAACGGTGAGAAGAGGGAAGACGTCCAGACGAAACGTTCAAACATACCTTTATATTTCGGGTCTGTGTTTCGAACGAGAACAAGCCATTTCTGGCTGTATAAGCGCAGTTTGCCTACTTGGCGCTACGACGGTAGTAGAACACGGAACCGGAAGGGGTGGAGTGCACGGTCGATTTTGATCTTGCGTGGTTTAGGACTGGGCAAGTTGGGACAGGAAATGTGAGGCGTTCAAACTCTTGACAGAGATGAAAAATGATCGGCATTTCCGCATATGCACCTAAATCGTTGTGGCGCTCTGCATCGGCCGACGAATCGATCGCGGAAAGAAAAGAAAAGAGGGGAGGAGATGGGCGCAGCCCATGAATCCTACCAGGTATACGGCTTGCGATCTGCAAGCGCAACTTGAAAGACAAGCTCGGTGTCTCGTTCATAGTCCCAGATGGAGAGGTCTTCTGGGTGACGATCGTGAGCTTTCGAATGATGGCTGTTTTTATCTCCTCCATGTGCTTCCCCCGTTGATTGATGGGAAGTGTTTTCCGACAACAGTCACTTTTGTGATTCTGTTGTCTGCTAAAGCGTCGAACAGGACATGCTTGCCTATGAAACTGGTCGCGCCTGTGATGAGAATGCACGTGGACGTTGTGGTATAGGGACCCTGGGCAGACGAACGTGGCCGTTCAACATTCGATGCTCAGCTCCTCGTTGGATGAATTCGTGCGGATGGGTAATGTGTGGTACAGTGGTTGCAAGCAACCACCTCGTTTGTTCTGGTGTCAGATGGGAGGACGCACTAGATGGCAACGGCACCAACTGGCATCAGCGACGCGCAGTCATTGCCAATTGCCGTGATTCTGACGGGTCACATGGATTTGTGTAACTCAACCAAAACACTTCTTAAGTAATAGTAACTTCATTCGACTTCGCAGCAGTAAGAAATTTGACTCATCCCATGTTCTGTTTTCCAAACAATAAGTTATCGGGGGGGGATGAAGTGGTACTTGTCACCATGCAGTGGTAAGCGATAGCACGGGTCAAAGCTAAAACAAGATTGACCACGCAACAACGCCTCGGCCCTTTCAGACCTAGCAGTGATCCGGCACCTAAACGGCTTTGGATGGCTAGGAGTTTTCGAAAACAAGTACCTATGCGTTCTGGAAGAGCCGACGGACACCACAAAAGCGTACTCACGAAATCGTTCCCGAGCTGACATTGACGGTTGGGGTGACTTCGACACCGTCGACGACGTCCTTTGAGATCTTCAGTACAGAGAGTGACGTTGCAACCGATATGAATAGGGACGCGTCCGCGAGGTGAAGACCTACGGGAGAAGTCATGGTAGCAGTCGATCAATCCATATGATCCCCACGTTCGCGTCTGATGGGACTCTCACCTGGGCAGATCCTAGTGTGGCAGAAACGGTTGGTAAGCGCTCACTCCTCCAATAGTGTTTGCATCATGAAGATAAACAATGTGACTTACCTCCTTCCGAATCCAAAGGACACATTGTGGGGATCAGGCTGCGGTGTCTCACCAAGGAATCGTTCAGGACGGAATACGTCAGGATCTGGATACGTGGACTCGTCACGGAGAACCGCCCGGTGCATGCGTTCAATAGGGTGTCGTTCGTCGGTGGTCGAACGTATGTGTACACATTCATGTATTCATGTATGCAGGGCTAGCACAATACTCACCACACATTTCCGATGATGTGCGATCCTCTTGGTATCAGGAACCTTTCGTAATAAATGTCTTCCACCGCGACATGGGGTGCCGCTGTTTTTAATTTAGCTTGGTGGGCATACTAGAAGACCTCAGGGGAAGCAGAAATGGTACCTAGAGGTGCAACAGCATGCCATCGAAGGACTTCTTTCCAGACCGCATTTATGTACGGAAGAGAATCGCGGTCGTTGAAACAGGGCAATCTCCCACTGCCCACTGCATCGAGCTCTGCTTGAGCTTTGGCTTGAACTTCGGGAAACAAGACCATGGCGAGAAAGAAGGCATGTATAGCAGAGACAACCTGTATATTGGACTAATTGGGGCATAATTGAGTTCCTGGATAAGATGACGTACCGTGTCTGATCCAGCTGCGAAAATATATCAAGACGAGACGGATACTATCGGAAATGAAAACATACCTATATAGATGGTTGCGGAAGTCCACATTATGAGTTCTTCTTCCTCTGGACTCACACCTCCCTCCAAGAGCGCGGACGAAAAGGACGGAATCGCTGTTCCCGCTGCCTAGTGTAGCCTGAGATGCAATGCATTTGACATAGAAGCTATAACTATCCTACCATTTGCTCCACGACATATTGGTGAGGCTTCAGAATCGACTCCATCAAAAGCTGATGGTATTTCTTTGCATCCTGGAGGAAGCCCATGCCAGGCAACCATTCTGGAAATATCGCACTATAAATCACTTCAATGCACATTCAAGATGAACAGTATTGAGCCTCACAAGTCGGGACAAAGTCCACCAGGAACGCGCCAGGAGCCGTAACCAGAGAAAGCATGGCCATGGCTTTGTCCGCCAATTCGACAAAGGCATCTCTCTCCTCTTGGACGGAATACCCGTAGGCTACCTTGAGAGAGACCGCACTAGCAGTCCTAGTGGTGGGAAGTGATGATGCCGAACCTGAATAGTTTTGCGACCAAGGGGCACTTACGAGCGTATATGATTGACCAGATTGTCAGGTTGCCGCAATACATTGCGTAAGAACCGGCACGTTTCCTCCTCTTCAATAGAGTTGAATGCCGCAGTACTATTCCTGGTTCCGAACAATCGGTAGAAAAACTTGCGATACTGGCGGAACCGATCAGTGTAATTCGAAAAGAGTATTCCCTTGCTGCCAATCAAGTCGCATGCCATGGTGAAGTGTGGTCTATCCGAGCACTTGATGCTTTGTTTCTCGAGTACGGCCGAGATGGCCTTGAACGAGTTAAGAACAACATAGCGCGTCACCAGAATATTAATGGACGAAACATCCCCTAACATAGTTATGAAATCATGAGAATGATCTGTAAGACGATGGGAAGCGACTGCATGCCATATTTTCTACCCAATGCTGCGAAATCCTGCCAGTTTTTCTCGGAAGATATTTGGAAGAGATTGCCAATCATTGGCCACCCAGTAGGCCCAGGTGGGAGCAGACTAGAATGCCTCCCATCTAGCAGCTTTTTGACAAGGTAAAGTCCTGCTCCGAGGAGGCAGACATCAACAAAAGATATTTTTGATATTTCTCGGGCCATTGACGACGGGAGAGCACTGAAAGGCGGGAGAGAGTGGGAAGCCTCGGCTGGAGCTTGGCCAATGACCATAGCCTCAATTTATGCATACCGAAGGCACCCGATTAATTCTTGTTGCTAGACAGATAGGACCACTGTCTGTTGAATCTGAAACAAGTGACTCGACTGCTCTCCCAGTTAATAATGGGGTGAGAGGTGTTATAAGGTGGAATGTAACGGGAAGTCTGGTGTAAAGAGCCACTGTCACGGTGACGCTCAGCCATCCGTGAACATACGATGGGTGGTGGTCGAGTTGCTTTCCTAGCTAATAATGGCGCGAGGGGTGTTGGAAGGTGGAATATAATGGGAAGTGAAGTGTGGTGTGGCGAGCCGTTGTCACGGTGACATTCAGCCATCCATGAAAAAATGGGCGGTTGTCGGGTTCAATTGTATGTCTTAGTAGATGTTTGCGATGAAACATTGGATACGAGCGTCCAGCACCGTTAAAAGGCTGAGTCAGAACTACTACTCGTTGTAGAGGACAACTTTTCTTTCTGATATTTGACGAGGACTTACCCCAGCCACTTTGCAGTTGGATAAATTCTTCTTCGTGCGACTTTCAAGCCTGCCAACGTTGCAGACTTCAAGTTGTTTTACCTGCTCCGTGAATGTGACCTCGGTCACGTCAATGACTGGCACACAAGCTGCCAAGGCTGAAGTGCTGAAGCACTGATGCATGGCATGGCATGTGTTTCAAAATTGATAGCGGCCGTATACACTCCCTGAGAATAGGGTAGTCCTTTCTTTAGCTTCCTGCCGAAGAGTCCAGCCCTACCCTGGCAACGAGAGTATGAGATCGTCCAAGGAGGAAAGCCATCGACATCCTAGTAGATCGTGATGGCACTTACCCTGATACATCATTCCCTCTACTACACTTGTAGTCAGTCACTGATTCCTGATTCCTGATAGGGTATCAGTAGTGGTGCTCTGTGGCACCAGTCCCCAACTCCCAGATGATTACAATTCAAAAACACTTGATAATGGACATCTCAAACACAATTTTAAATGTATTGGGTCCAACACAACATTCAGTTTTAGCATAACATGAAACCTTGAAAGGGATGTACATCAGGAAAACAGAAATGTGGTGGTAGCAGATGCCATAAATATATTGTCACTGTTGTCACATGTTGTCAGTAATCAGACATTGCTGATGCCCAGTGAAAAGTGGCTATGTTGAGAGCAGTTCAGGTATGTCTGGAGATGTTATTTCGGTTGGTACATACAAGATCATGATATAGCACAATTCACCAATAAAATGGGAGTGCAGTGCATGCTGACACATTATGCTATCTGACTGTAAATTGTTATGATTCTCTTTTTCTTCTACAATTCCTCTTTTTCTTCATTCACTCAGTTTCTTTGCCACATCTCGACCTATGCAAACCTTTGTCATCTGCATGGTCATACAATCAAACACTCCTATGACCCATTTACAGTATTACTTCTGCCACACACATTCTTCTATTTGTTCTATACTTTTCTATTGCATTCCATGCACATTTGAATGCCAATGACAGTGCAGTTGAACCTGATGCTCAGAGGTCTATGCAATCCCTTGTGGATGAAGTTGAGGGTAGGGAGGATGGCGAGCTGGTCAATATCCCAATGAGTATCAAAGCTCATGTTGTACTTGCCCACATACCTCGTAAGTAAGGTGTTATTAACTAAAATATTAACTAATGCTTTGACAACACAGAACAAAAGTGAGTGTGTACAGTCTTGGAGCTTCAGGATGAGCTTGGAATACTGTGGCTCCAAGAGCTGATCCAATGGTTCTTGCACCACATGATGAATCCAGATGACCCCCATGACTTGGAAGACATACTGCTGGTAGAATGTCCACAGTATGATGGCAAAGTGAAAGTCTTCAATTCTGCAAACATAACCTTCTATGCACCAAGTGACATTAGTGAAATTTATGGGATGAAACATGAAATCATCTGCTGTTGCCCTTCATGGAGGAATGGGCCAGCACGGC
>JBBPUO010000050.1:27194-86881 GCA_038094755.1 Caloboletus firmus | reverse complement strand
GACCCACTCTTTTTCTTGTCTTTACAAGTATGGTCACGATCCGTGACTTGCCTTTGACTGGCTCATCCCATCGTGCCCCCTCCTTGTAGGTGTATCCCAATTGGCACACAAAAAATAGGTCAATAAACATATCGTCTTTTTTCACATTTCGCCAACAAACATCGAAAAAAAAAAAAAGCTTGCAGTGGTATAGATCCGTGATCTCGTCGACGTAAGCATGACTCCCAGACATCAGACCGACTACGTACAACACCCACCGTCGAGGAAAAAATCCATGTTGCAGGTGGATACACAGTTTAGATCCTTTACAAGGCATAAGGCAGAATAGAGGAGGTCAGAAGCACGACGTAATTAAGTCCTGGTACATATCAAAACACTAGCTTTACAAGAACAACAAAACAAGAGAGAGGGGTGATTCAACATACTATGTCCATATATCGCCAACAGCCAAGATCAGGGGGGTACATGAAAGCGTGATAAACATGACAAACATGAAAAGGAGTGCATACATTTCGTCGTCCACAGAACTTGTCTATGACAAGTACCATGTGGTAGATTCATGAGGGATCCAGTCGTCACAACACATAAGACTAGGTCTGCACGGAACAAACCTATCAGCCAACCTCAAAACACACAACATCGTTATCGAACTTACATAGGATGTCACACTGACCCAAGAAACCGGATAATTGACTTGTTTGATCAACAACTTGATCTGACAAACCCGACATATATTCGTCCGCGCCACGATCTTCCTTCCCTTGCGATTGATCGTGAAACAGTGGAGCGACTGCAATCGGTTGCAGCCCTGACACGGCACCGTCAGACCACGCGGCTCGCGAAGGATGTCGAGCGGAAGAACAGCACAGGAACCAAAGACGTGGTCGTCTGCGACGCGGCCTTGGTAATAGAGCGAGTACGCATAACGCATGCTCTGGTCTACCAGGGCATCTTCGTTGAGAGGTGTGATCCAAGACTTGGTTTTAAAATGCTCGTAGAGTGCCGCTATCATTTCAATGTCGTGTGCAGCGTACTGGATGAGCTGTGACATAAGCGGGCGCCCTAGCCAAACGGTCGAACCGATTGTCTTGTGCATCGCGACCACCTGTGCTACAAAACAAAAAACGGGTGAGGCCCGAACGAACAGGCGAACGAGGAGTATGGCAGATAACGCGATGGAATATACTTACGATCTTTGCCCGTCGTCAACAGCTGCGCTTCCCGGAGACACGCGTCCATACCCTGCAAACTATGCACGCCGAAGAATAATTCCGGGTTCTGCTTGAGGAGGGGTAACGGCAGACGTCGACCGCCGGCGGCTAGACGTGCGATCCGCTTCCACTCTTTTTCGCCCCGCAACGACGCGCGCGACTCGATCTCGGCAAGTTGGAGATCCAGCACACCCTGGAGCGCGACCCCGTAGGCGCCTGAAATTTCAAGAAAGTCGTTCCGGCAGTCCCACATGATCTTTTTCAGGGAGGGATCTGCGAGGAGGTCGAGGACGAGGCGGAGCCAGGCGAGGGCATTGCGTGATCTGAGGGCGAGGACGTCGAAGACGAAGATGTGCTCGGCGTTGGCAGTGCCGATGCACATGAGGGAGAGGACGCCGTCTTTCGCGCCGAGGTTCTTGCCTTCGCAGTCGACTATGAGGAAGGGGGACCTGGCAAGAACGCGTGTGGCATATACGAGGGCGGGTACATTGGCACAGTAGGTGTATCTTGTCAGTTGCTCAGACATGGTTTCATCCGGACGGTGGTCGGGTGTGTCACACGAGGCGTTTGCTCGCGCAGCAGTCCATGTCAGGTCATCCCCTATTCCACAGCAAACGGGCCAAATCTTTGCCCGATATTTGATGGCAACATTGTGCATCATGGCCTACCTGCGCATCTCATCAATTCATCTTGTTTCAGGACTGCCATCCAATAAATTAATGCGGGAGGCTAACACGCATCCATTTTTGTTACAGCGCACATCAACACCTTCCGTACGTCCGCAGTAACTTGTGCCATAGGGTAAGGAAGCACAACAAGTATGAAAACCCATTACTTGGTAAACGACCGTATAATCTTAGCGGAGATATGCAGGAAAAAGATGGAGCCAATGAAAGCGAGCGAAAGAATGAGGACAACATAAGGGTCACTGGCCAAAAGTCGTCAGCATGCATACCATCATGGAAGAAAATAACAAACACGTACACTCGGAGTCCTGGTGAATCATCCGTGTAAAGCTTGAGCATCGTCCCCGATGAACCACCTGCACCAGCTGCGCGGGTTGAGTTGGGTTTTGACGCTTGTGAACCAGCCGCACGTCGACTACAGCCAAAACAAGGAACACTCAGTGTGTTTGCCAGTGATAAATTTTTTGCCATCCACATACCGAATCTGAGCACCGGGAGGTCTGGCAATGGCATTTGCCCTGCCATTCGACGGGCTACTAGCACGGGTCGAGGCGTCTGAGTCTGACTAGATATAGTACACAGGTCCGTCAGTGATGACAAGAACGACCAACTCGCGAGACACGTACCATGGTGTTGAGGTTGGACAAGTTCAAGTGCGCTTCAACAAGTGATGTCGTGGAAGGACCGTGGGAACTCTCACGAGGGTAGCATCCGAAAGAGGTAATCGGAATTTCCCTTTCTGGTTTTGTATGTCAGCCCTTGTTCGGAGGTGCACAGTCGTCGTGATTTCGATTATTCGCTAGCTCGTCCATGTCTCTGGTGCGTACTGAACGTCTCCTTTTTGGTTGTACTGCAAATATTCTCACATGTCGCTCCTAGTTGACTGCACTCGTTGCACGAGGTTCCCTCGTGCTTGCTGAATACCAGGAGCCCGGCGCACGAGACTTTACACAAGGCATGGCGTCGCACCACTCTTCCCTCTGCCCAATCATTCATCAAAATCACCTATCGCAGCGACCCAAACCATCTTATCAAAGATACCTCCAAACGACAGCAAGCTCACCTATGCCTGGGACCAATACCTGTTTCACTACATCTCCGAAGGCGGTTTCGTCTACCTCGTCATGGCAGACGACGCAGCCGGACGGTACGTACGCCCTCTCCCGACCTCCGGATAAAACACGTGGGACACATGAGTCTGATCGCCGCCGAGTACAGTAATACGCCGTTCGCGTTTCTAGTCGAACTACAACGCAAGGTATGTCGTGCCTGACCGCGTTTGATCCGGCTCACCCTTTCCCCGTGCCCAAATGTCACGCCACCCCACGCAGTTCACAGAACTCCCTTCCTCCTCCTCGGCCGTATTGACCTCCACGCCGGCGCACGGCCTCCAAGGCGCCTTCTCGCCCACCATCGCCTCCCTCATGCACACCTACAATACCTCCCCACCCGTCGACGAAGTCGCCCGCGCCCAAGCAGAACTCAACCACGTCAAAGACATCATGGTCAAAAACGTCGAACAAATTCTCAGCCGTGGCGAACGCATCGAGCTCCTCCTCGACAAAACCGACACCATGGCTACCCAGGCGACCGCCTTCCGACGCGGCGCTCGAACGGTGCGACGACAGATGTGGTGGAAGAATAGCAAGGTTATGGCCTTGTCGGTCCTGGTCGTCTTATTGCTCCTGTATATCTTGATGGCTCAGTTTTGTGGGGCGGCGCTGCGCTGTGCGGCGTGAGCAGTGAATTATTGATTGGTGATGCCCTTTTATTTTCTTGATTGAGACTCTTTATTGTAGCATTTTAATGGTCTATGCTGATGTATCCCATGCCCCCTACGTGAACTAGCTCACGCATATGCCATACATCAAGTAGGTTTTGTGGCACTCCGATCTCACACCGGCCAGATTTACTTGCGCCAACTGAAAGGGATACATCCCAGCTGCACTGAACACCAAAAGTCATTCAGATAACCACGCAACCGAACACGATAACTTTTTCAACGTCGACACGATTCGATAAAAAACAGCTAGTCGTTACATATAGGACAAGGAGACGGGGGTGACCTAAAAAAAAGTACAAATCCACACGACGTCACACAATGGGCGACATACAACTGACGAGACAGCGCGCATTTCAAGGGTACAAGGTATCGCAATTACGTTACATACATTACTCGGCCGTGCCCCAAACCGAGCGCGTTCGGTCGAGCCAAAGCCTCCATAAACATGATGAGAGAAGAGACAGAAAAAAAAAGGTTTCCATTGCACTCTAGGATGTCCGAATGTTTGTGGATCATATCCGACGAGATCTTCGCCGCGCCGGCGAAACAGAAAATAAAGGGACAGTTGACGGCGGCGACTTGGAAGTATGACGGGGCGATTACACAAACATCTCGGCGGGGGCATGGTACGTGTCCTTGGTTTTGCCACCGCCCATGGACCTGTAGCGAAGGAGACGATGATAGGCGTCCACCGGGGCGTTCGTGGTATCCTTGAGTGAGCTGGAAAGCGAGGATGTTTCACGCAGACGCCGACGTTCTCTCTCTAGTCTCTCCTTCTCCATCTGCATGGCAGCGTCACTGGCACGCACCAGCGGCTTCCGGTCAGGCGCACCATGAGGATCGTCCGGGAAATGCGCAATTGACGTCAATGAGGTGCCGGGGAGTTGTGCAGTAGAAGATGGGCGAGAGGGGGTCGCCAGACGGGAGGTAGGTCGCGGGAGCGTCGGCTCCGGAAAATCCGCGCGGTGTTGCATGTGCCCATGAAGTGATGAGGCGGGTCTAGGGCTGTCGAGGAGGTCATGGAGCTTTGATATGAGTGGATCCTTGGTCACCATCTCGGTGGAATCCCGTCGTTTGAGATCCGACATCTCGCGCGAGCTAACATCCTTGCTGGAACGGGGACCTTGCGGTAGCGCGCGATCCGAAGAATATCGACGGGTGGGAGATGGGGGTCGACTGCTCATGACGACGTCGTCTTGTGGCTTGGAAGTGGAGATACTTGGTAGCCATGGATTAGCAGTAATCGAAATTGCCATTGCGCTGGACTGGCGGGACAGCGGGGTCCGAGAGGGTATGGGTATGGGGTCTACTTTGGTCGTTTGCGGTTGAAGGTGTGCAGGGAATGGATACGTCGTCGCGGTGACGATGCCGGAATCTTCGAGTTCAGACTCTGGCTCAGGTTCCTCTTGGATAGGTGATTTGATCCGCTTGGCCCTTGCCGTCTCCTCCTGATCGGAGTCGTCGGCGAGAGCCATCAATGAAGGCGCGGTTGAAATCAACGAAGCACCGATCTCTGCAAGAGGTGAGAGATGGAAGTCATATTCGTCATCGATGACTTTGCCTTTGGTCGTCTCGACTAGAGACAAAGTCAGGTCTTCGTTGTCCGAATATGAACGTGTTGGCTCGCTCCTGTGGAGATACTGGGGCCCCATCGCTCGAGGGGGAGCCGCCGTCCCACTCGAACGGAATCGATCAAGCTCTTCGCGTAAAAGCTGACACTGTTGATTCACAGACTCCATCTGAAAATGGCCCTTAGGGGGATAACGCGAGGACAAATGGATCTACTTACTTGACTACAACTAAGACGTCAGCAATAGATAAGATGCCATAACGGAACACCCACCCCTTCCAAAAGCTATTCATCTGATCATAATGCTCCCTGAGGCTCTTCTCGATGGTAAGGGCGGTGTCTTTCTCATCGCGGCTAGTACGTTCCAGATCCTCATACTTGAGCCGCGCTGCTTCGAGCTCTGACGTCAAACGGTCGCGTATTTCGTCACGTGCAGCGATCGATTCACGTAGTTGTTCCGCTTGCAGGACCTGTTTTCTTTGCGCCTCCAACAGGTTATGTAGTAAGAGGCAACTGACCCTGACGGGGGTATACTGGAGAAAGGACACATGAGATCGCGTTCGTTCAGAGATAAAAAACGGTGAGAGTCAAGGCACCTGATTCCCGGGTAGCGACTTGTAGTATGCTCTGCACTCATCGATCACCCTCCGAATCTCGTTGACTTTTCCGCCCTCCTTGACGATACGCGCGATATCATCGAGAAGACGTTGAGACTCGTTGTCAATCTGTGGTGCTACCCCCGCAGATTCCGAGGGCGGCTCGACGGTTTTCGTAGTGGGATCACGGTCCACGTGGAGCTTTCGAATATCACGGGGTGAGAATCGCTCACGACAGAGGGGACACTTGTGCTGCACGAGGTGGTCGAGACATCTAACATGGGAGTTGTTCATGTCAATACCTCTCGATCGTCACTCGAAAAAAAAACAGTGGCAAAAATAGGCTCACTTTTGGCAAAAGACGTGACCGCATGCGATGGCATGGGGCACGTTGGCCCCACTTGTGTAGCACTCGAGACAGACGTCGCAAGTTGAGTTTGGACCGAGCACAAGCATGATTGAGAGCGAATGGGACTGGTTAAGGACCCTCGCAGGACTTGGAAAGGAAGAAACAAAGAGACAGGCGGCGATATAAAGAACGGGCGGCTCTACAGCCTGGCCAAGTACGCGTGTTGGCCTGGATTAGTGCAAGCACCGGGCATGGGCATTTACAACATTGGGGCTCTGACAACATTATAAGGCAGGCACGAGGCGGCTAAGCGACGTGAGATCGAAGCGTTTTACATACTTGTAACGGTTTGCTGGTCATCAAAAATCGGATATGTGACAGATAAAACCATTTGAACTCAGTTCCCTACACCATTTCATTTCGGGCTCTCTGGGATAACGGGGGGATGATGGGATGGCCATGGCCTCGGAAAACTCCTGCCCGTTGACCGGCCACAAATATTCCCTGAATTGTCCTGCCAACTCCTCGGGCCGAGTTCACTGTCCTCGTGTTCCCAGCGTGTCATTTTCCCTTGTCCCTTGCTGTGCACACGGGAGATGCAAACAAGCTCGACGGTCCTACTTACACGTTGCCCGCAGTGATGCCTGGCGGGCTTGCTGTACGGACCCGTGGTTGAGATAGGAGCCAAGTTAAACATATGCCACCATGGGTCAGGTGGCCAAGCTGAGAGGTCTACAGTACTATTGTTCTGCCGAATTATCGGCACAGCCGCGGAACAGCGTCGCTCCCCGAGAACACTTCTTCGCTTCCCTTCCCCTGTAGACTTCATTCACCATTCCTTTTTGCCGTAGCATACTATCGCCGGACGGAATGGAGGAACCCACCGGGACATCATTGTGTCTCGGAGCTGGTCAATTATCTTTCGGAAACATTACATGCCCGGATACTTCCGCAGCTATCGCGGTAGCAAACATGGCAACATGAGGCAACTTGAAAGTGCACACGTCTGCGCAGGTGGCAGGCCTGATTTGAGCGCGCTGGACGATCTGATATTCGCCCGGATCTTCCAGAGATGAAATTCTTTGATTCTAGCGTCACTTGGCTTGCATGATACCCGCAGCGATTTTGGGGTACTATCTCCCTCCACAGGTTCACGTTATAGCGTCTGCCACCGTCGCGCTCTCTGCCCATGTCCTTTCCCTCCCCCCTCCCTACTGTCGTCCCCCTCCGTCGCGTTTGTCTCCGACCCGCTTCATCAGGATTCAATCGGAATATCCTGACGGTGCTGAGCTAGCCTTATCATTGCCTTATCCCCCCCTAGTGTCTACCGATCCCCAGCAGATCAAGGAAACACTTGATTCGAATCTTCAACCGGGTCCCCTTTCCGCGTTCCAGATCCGCCTGTACGACATTTGACAATTAGCTACGTAGCCGACATTTTGACACTCCTCTCGGCCGTTTCTCGACATGGTCTACGGCGGCGCGACTGGTTAATCGATTTAAGCCACGTCTGTCCCCAAAGTGTATACTTTGAACAGAAAGTCGCTTCTTTGTTTTGTTGGGTCACAGGCAGGCGCGTTTGTGCAATCAGAACCCGGCACTGGAGCAAGTGACCCGGTCTCACGATCGGTGTGCCATAACACAGGGATTGCGGCAGCGAGTAGGCCGCTCGCGCCAGCCATCTCCCATCGGAGGCTTATCTCTAAGCGTATCGGACGATCAAATATAAGCCAGACCAGATGTGGCCGCCGTGGCATACACATCATAGATAGGCACAACCATGAGTACTTGCGTGGCGGGTGGCGGGTGGCGTAACCATACGAATCACAACCCCCGAGCCATGTCCTTCAATCGTTGGGCGTGGTGCGGCCGCTACATGCCAACTGTTGTCCTGTGTTCCCAGAGGCGGATGGAACAACACGAGCGCGTGCCCCCCTGAGACGAAATAAATTGAGAGAACAAAAGGAACGCGAGCTTGTCGGATGTCTTGTCATTGTATAGTGTGCTCCATCGATCAGCGGGCCTGCCAAATTGTCCTGTGTCAATCCCCCTTTCATGGAGTCCCACGACGGGACAAGACCACTCCCGGTGCCTCAGAACAGGGGTCCAACGAGCAAAAATAAAGAGTGAAGGAGAAATCCGTCAGAGGAACACTCGTAGCCAGTGTCAGAAAGAAAAAGACGAACCAAGGGCTCGGTGCTTTGGTGATCGTGCGAGACGTCAAAATAAATAAATTAATAAAAGCACGGGAAAATAAAAAGTGCCTATCGATGATCACGCCACGAAACACAAATATTTGGCATGTTGCCCGATATGGTACGCGTCTTCGAGATCAGACTGGATAAGTAATAAGTTCGCACGATTTGCGCCGTCGCAATGCGGTAGTTCTGCCATCAAGGGGTGTTACACCGAGGGGAGCCCCGTGGTTTCTTTTTCCCTAATTGCAGTGTATGAAGGGGGCTAGATCGTAATCAGGGACCCATCTTGGAGCAGAACCACCATTAATTCGTGTACCATGAGCGTCAATTCAAAGTCGACCTTCTGCCGTTCTCATTCCAGGAATAACGACCCATATCTGTCGCAGGGAGATAACTGGTGTATACTAAAACGAACATAATAATACACAAATGCCGACCATTCCACAACATGAGGGGGAGAATGAACTCCAAAGCATATGATGAGTGTCTCTACTTTATAGCTATCACGAAGAAACGGCGAAAGAAGTGCAAGAAGTCAACAGTCGAGAGTATCTGGGGCAAAATTTCTATTCATGCACGATTAGCCCACAATTGTATGATGTTGGGTCCACCGACAATCGGTGTGGGTGCAAAGATTTCAGGTCCAGACGGAGCTGAAAAGGTATGACTTTGATAGTCATGCGTAGGAAACGAGGCATCAAAATGCAGAGATAGCGCGTTGGTGCCAATGATATCAGAGGCGTTGACAACCCTGCGGCTGTCAGGATACAAAGCCTCCGTGGTGCTTGTTTGTGACGCGTGATGACGGTGGTCATCCGCCCCTTCGCTCCTCCTCACACGACGCGCTTGACGATCTTGTCTTGTCTCCAATGCCTGTAAGCTCCTCTCTGGATAGGACGTGGATCGGTGACGCGGTGTCGTATTTTCCAGGACGTGGCCATTGCGCGAGCCTGTGTGGCCCCCTTCATCTTCCCTGATAATACCCAAGCTCGATGCATCCGACTCCGAGCCAGGTAAATTGCCTGTAATGATAGGAGTTTCCGTCTCATCGTCTTCCCCTTCCTCGCCAGTAACGTTATCACCAAGGTCCTCGCGTCCCACGTACGATTCACCAACAACATTTTCGTGTCCCCTGTCCCCGCCATTATGAAGTCCGATGAGTAAACCAAGGCTGCCCATACTTCCTCCGCTGATGTTGTCCACGGACAATGTCTGTATCGTTCCCCACGTGGTCTCGCTCCTCGGACTCTCGTTCTCTCCCGCGAGAGGCACAGCAACTCCGCTCATAGTTCTGCGGCGCCTCGCTGTGTCATCAAAGCCGTTGACCCCATAACGCGATGCGCCTTCAGTCATAGTACGACGGACGCCGAGAACCTGGTCAATCGTCTGCACAGGGCCTCTCCGGCCGCCCCCACCATTCTGCGGCATATCAAGGAGGGTCTGATCACCAAACCTCCGCGCCGATCGCTCCATATCGACGGCCTGAGTCGTGTTCCTCCTGGTAAGTCGCCTGGTTCGGCTCACTGGGGTAGCGTCTTCATCGGGCGTCGACACTGTTCCCGGCGCAACCGGTTGTGGCACCCCCATCAAACCTAAGCCACACATTGGCTGGTCAGGGGACTCTTGCACAGGAAACCCATGTACCCAATCTGATCGGTCGCTTCCATACGACGATGGCACGAAATTGGAGGGCTCGCTTGAAATATGCAGCCCGGAGTTGTAGCCAGAACCGTAGCCTTGAACGTATGCCTCCGCGGACGCGAGACGCGCATCCACACTCGGTCGTGGGTCCACATCAGAGCCGCCACTGATAACGCCATTTGTACCATTCTTGCGAATCCTAGAGCGACCATCTTCAACTTCCCGTTCTTCGTCCGACCTCCTTTCTTCGACGAGGGGGTGGTGTGCCCAGCTCGGAGCTGGGGAAGGGGCCAAAACAACGCGACGGGCCTGCGGTGGACCCGTGACAACCTGTGATCTCCCGTCCGTGTTCACATATATCGCCTCAGCAGCACTCGTATGACTGGATTCTGCATGTGGTCTCCTGTCTTCTTCAGGGCGGTTAATACCGTTGACATCCTGGGCTGAGGATCTTATGCTCCGTTCAATTACATGCGGCACCTCGGCATGCCGT
Organism: Caloboletus firmus; assembly: GCA_038094755.1. NCBI lineage: Eukaryota > Fungi > Basidiomycota > Agaricomycetes > Boletales > Boletaceae > Caloboletus > Caloboletus firmus. The sequence goes on along the minus strand of JBBPUO010000050.1, from coordinate 76,354 downwards.
GCACGTGGAATGGCAAGTGGTTGGATAACTGGGGCAGGGGGTACATACGGAGCATGTGACGTCCCGGCATAAGGGGTGGTGGGCTGTACCCTTGCAGGTGGTGGGGGATACGGTATTGCGGATAGGAGAGGATCAGACCCATTCGCCGCCCCACCTGGCCTGGCGAAGGCAGGAAATCGGTCAAGCGGTAACGGTTCAGGTGGTGGTGGGAGAGGATTAGAAGCATTACGACAGGGTTGTTGGGGGTTACCACGGAGAGAATCAATCTCGGCATGGAGCCGAGATAACTGAAAAACATGAGTGAGTCGAGCGGTGCCCTGCCCCCATTCACAGTCATCCTGACTCACTTCCCTGTTCTCGAATGCGTCAGCGCCACCTCCTTGCTATATAAATGGGATAAGGAGGTCGCTTACAATGCATGTTTACTCTGAATCTCGTCGATCCTGCTTAAAAGGCTTTCTTCCACCACACGAGACGTCTTTGAATCTTGTTGAGCATTGCGTCGGTAGGCTTTCAACTCGCGGCGTGCGCGACGATACTCTGCATGCTCCCGCTCATTGCGCTCTTGCAGTGCCTTGTATCGCTGGAGGGCTGCCAAGGCGGTACGGAGTGGTTGATGCTAACTCGTGGGATACGTGAGAACGTCGTCATTATAGGACGGAACAACTCGGGTCAACCCGCCAACATGTGCCCATGGCCCAAAAGACGGCTCTCTGAGCACGGTGACCTCGTTCGGTACGAGAATGCATTCATACTCACAGAATCGCCGTCAGCGGAGTTGTTGGGGAGCCATTCTTCGACTTCGGTGACAACCTCGATGATTTCGACATCAGGGACGTCCTCGCCAGACACAAGCGCGATACGCTGGAGAAGTTTGGTAGCTTCTTCCTCGATCGTTTCTTCGGCAACTCCATCAAGCTCGGGTGGACCTGCCAGGTGCAGTTTTTTGACACGGTCGGGCTGGAACGCTTTTCGGCAGAGTGGACATGCACTCGGAGAGAGGTTCCGGAGACATCTGAGTGCCAAATAGTGTGTTAGAAACTATCTGAAGTGTCCTGTAGGGAGTACGCACGTGAGACAGAAAATATGACCGCACGCTATGACATGGGGTGAATTAGCAGGTTCAGAGATAATGTATGGATCCAGGCAGACATCACAGAGGCTGGCGGGGTGAATCACGAGCATAGCAAATATGAAAACTGAAGAACTGAAACCAGAAGCGGCCGTTGAGGCTGATATCACCACATAGCATAAACGTGCAAACAGCGAGGTCTTCCGCTCAGGTGTAAGGGTTCTCGCAAACCCCTCCCGCTTAGTCACCACCCATATTTGGCAGGTCCTCTTGTTTGTCCTTCCCTCTACCCATCTTCCTTACTGTATCCTTTGTCACCATTTCTAACCTCCTGACGGCATAAACTGCACGGGTTGACGATCTTTATAGACTGGTCTGTGGTTCTGGCGTCCGCGTCAACGCTTGCAGGTGTTCGTCGCTTGATGAACGGATTCTCGGCAGGAGGTGGTGGTCGAGAGTACGTTTCCAGTCTTTCCTCTACTACAAATCATTTGATGTCGGTGAAATAAGACTAGCCAGTATCTTGACGGACGCAGATAGACGTACCCATCTTTATAGTTCTTGAGTAAAAGGCCAAGTTCTCTGACGATACCCACCGTTCGAAATTCCCTGTTGACAGAATCAGCGTTGCCAGCAACTCGACTGATCCTAAAAATCACCTCTAACCAAGGAATTGTGCCGTTTCCACAAAGTATGCACAGTACCAATGGCAACAGCCACCGTCATCAGCAATTCCTGAACCAACCCCGAAATTCTACCTTCTCTCTGGCGCGTTCATTTCCTTAGGATCACAAGGGCTGCTATGAAAAATGGAGGAAACATTTCAACCAACCATGTAGTCTTGTCTTCACCACCATCATGTGTGGAAACCTTGAACGCCATCCGGATCATCCTCCCATACGACAAATCCATGGCTAAGCAACCGAAGATGGCCTTGAACTGCACTTTTACTTCTTCTTCATTGGGCTCCGTCAGAAATCGTGCAGCGAGCCAGCCGGCGATATATACAGGAAGGTGGAGAACGAACATTGGTAAGAACGCGACCGCACGCGGGTGCAGGAACGCCTTGTATAATTGACAAAGCACAGTTAGGGTCGCAATGTGTATGGTTGGAATGCTTGCGCTTGATAGAGAAGTGATCATCCCCAGGCAACGGGTAAAGGTAGTCAAGAGCTGCATAAGATATTCCAGTATGATATAGCAATCCGGGATACTTGACATGCGATTGTTTGATTTTCTTGACCCTCATCTGAAAGAAGTTTAACGAGGCTGGGGACATGACGTTAAGCATATACCCAGCGGAAAGCCGCAAAGCTCACGTCTGAAACACTTCCACACTCTTGCCGAGCCTGCGGTCTTCCCCAAGAGCCAGTTCTGTTGCTATTTTTGTGTTATAATAAGTGTCCCTGTGGAAGAAATTAATCGACTTGCGTCGGTTCATTCTATGAAAAACCATACCAGTCAGGGGCATTGATTATCATTTCCCTCAGCCGTTGGTATATTTCTCCAGTGATTTCCTTTACTGCTGCGCGCATGCTGTCGTCATCTTCCAAATTGAGCACCGTGAGGAGATTATCAACGCGTATCAGTTTTCCATATCTTTCCGAGACCCACTGCATTGGTGGTGTCAAACGTCAGCGAAACAGGAGGCAAGCTCACCGCATGAGGACCTGGAGCAGCACGAACGTAAGTTGTGCTCAGCCTCGACGCAAGGACCGCGAAAGATATACCCGACTCTGGTGCCAGGATTTATCGGTGCAGACGATCACAGCTGGAACGATCATCAAAAGCGTCTTTCCTTCTCCTCCCGAGTGAACAGGAGCAGCCTTGACATACTCGATCGCAGCCCATGCAGCCCCTTCCTTTACTTGAGCGATGGCAGGTTCCGTATAACTCGTTCCCTCTGGGAACACCCCGACCGCTTCACTCCTCGCTAGTACCACAGAAGTGTGGTTGAATAACTCTGCTTGTGATGTCGTCGAAGATCCCGGACTCGGAGATCCACTGTGGCTCCCGACCGCGTTGGGATTTCGATGCACGGGGATGTTCCCAGACAACCTCAACAGGGCCCCGATAGCAGGGTTCTTGAATAGTGTGGACTTTTCCAAGTAGCATATTCGTCGTCGGTATGGAATGGTCACCACTTCGGTGAAGGAGGTAGTCGCGTGAGTGAGTGTATGGCTTGGAAAACGCAGGCACTCACAAAGAGCCACGATATCCATGATTTCGTTGTGATGTGTCGCAGCTCTGGGTAATAAACGCGTCGAGCAGGGACCGTGTCTGATAGGGGTAAAATCCTTACAAGATGATTGGTCCATCCTGGGGTACATTTTCCTGTCCCGTGACAAACAGCTCAGAGTAGAAACCCGTCATTGTCCAGTCAGGATATCTTGCGCAGAAATCTATACGCCAGCATGAGCTGCATGGTTATTCTTTTCAAGTGGGGCAGGAATGCGCAGTAGGCTATCAATTGGGGTGCCAACACGTGACATCCCTCGACTGCAAGAATCGCCAAGTGTTGCAGTTTTACATGCCCTCGCCCTCAATCTTGTTCAACCGTAGAAAAGACGATCGACCGCGGGGCAGGTGTCTCAGAAAACACCTGATGCGCGTCGATCAGCGACATTGATTACGACCAGAGTACATGCAACAACATGCGAAAAAATAGTTTTTATCATGGCATCCACATGTGGATAGAAACCCAACCACACATCACAGACGACGACCACGACGACCACCCTATCAAAACCGCGATGAGCGGACCCAGAAAGGAGGACAAATATCACGTGGAACGTTACCTTTCTCCTCGTGCAGTCGGTGGGAATTGGTGTCACATCCTCAATTCTGCCAATACGCATGCCCGAACGGGCAAGCGCACGGAGTGCGCTCTGTGCACCAGGGCCGGGCGTTTTTGTGCCGGTACCACCAGTGGCCCGGAGTTTGATGTGAAGCGCAGTGATACCGACCTCACGGCAGCGTGCTGCGACATCCTGAGCAGCCAACATGGCAGCGTACGGCGAAGACTCGTCACGATCGGCTTTGACCTTCATTCCGCCTTTTAAAACAGTTCAGACGCTGGCTGATTTAATGGGGATGGTAATACAACGTACCAGTGACACGGGAGATGGTTTCCCTGCCCGACAGATCAGTGACATGGACGAAAGTGTCGTTGAACGAAGCGTAGATGTGGGCAACGCCGAAAACGAGCTCTCCCTCAGCGACCTGAGGACCGAGCGAGACAGCGGTTTCTTCCTTGGCGACCTTCTTCTTGGGAGGCTGTAGATATCCACCCGTCAGCGTCGTCATCCATCATAAAATCTCCACCGGATCGACGGAGACACCCAAACAGCTGCATCCGTCGATGTACCCCACAATCTACGACGTTGAACACGTACCATTTGACGAGGCTTGAGGCGTACAAGCGTTGACTGACACTGAGTGTAGATGGCTGCTAGTCGAACTCTCGACGGGACGATGCGATGCCAAACAATCATAAACACATTGTTGATTGGTCATGCAATAGAACCGCCACCTCAGCTCAACTGTCGGACAGTACTAGACTGATGGACATGGAACCTTGTCTACGGCCTCGGAGGCTACATAAACAGTAACCACTCGTCCTGCACCCCCAGGATTCCTCTGTTTGAACCACTAGGACTTTACTGGCTAACATTTAGGGGTGAGACTCTTCCTTTGTAACTCTCGGGAGCAATATTTTTCTGCCTTGTGAAGTTTTACCTGTTCCTCGCTTCGACTTACTCCCCCGACCGGATCATGGTTTGGCTCACCAATACGAACGGCGCTCGTCGAGGAAGTCATACAATCCCAAACAACTCGAAAACGGTATCATACATATGCGACGCTACGCTTTACGCACCGCCATAAGTGAGTCGTCAGTTCTTCGAGAGCCACGAATGCCGTAGAAGAGTCTCGCGCCTGAATGACTTGGTAAAGTCCTAGCAGTTGAAAGAGAGGAAACAGTGCGTCGTAGTACTTAGCATTTATATAGTCTCCATCGGGCTGTAACTAAAGTTTCACACCTATCAGTCAAGTCTGACAACTATCGCATGATTGCCACTCGCCACAGTGACCATGCTCCAGTCCAATTCCTTCCACATCGACAAGGCAATGAAGGAAGATCAAACAAATATAATATGTTCTTTTCAAAGTTTTGAACCAGCCCCAAATCTCTCGCTATACCACAAATTCATCCGTTGCTCTGCCAGTGCTCAAACCATTCTCACGAGTTACTTGCGATCAATCAATCATGATTCGTGACGAGCTCCAAATGTTGACGTGGGTCCACTCGAAGGTAGAGCGCCTTATGTATTTTCAACAAAACGGCACGTCTCGAATGCTAAAAAAGTTATCTCCTCCGCCACCGAGAAGAAATGGAAGACAATAAAAGTCCAAACAGGTCCGGATCCTCGACAACCCAAACTCATAACTGATAGTAAATTGGTTGCACACTCCATCACATGACCTTAGCCGAAATGTCTACTTCCGCAGTAATGATGTCGGCTGCTATTAGCACCAGCGGGCGCCGATATCTACGAATATGTTAACCTCTCCTGGCCTGCTGATATCCAGTTTCAGATAAAAAGGGCTCCAGAGTAACCCTATCTTCACACCAGACCACACCCATATCTATTCATCATGTCGACTGCCCAGTGCTCCGCCATCGCCAACGCCTTGAGTGCCAAGGGTACGCGATCGTCACATCCCGTAGTACTCAACACGCACGGATCCTGAATTCAACCTCTGACAGGGCTCACCAGTACTCAGCTCGCACAGCAGGCCGGCTTGGGCACGCAACGTGTCGATGATAGTACGCAGCCTTCGTCGACTGGGAGCAACGATCGTCATTGATCTTGTGGTTTCTTTTTTTCTCCTCCCTTCTAGTCTTGTCGGGCAAAGTCAAGCCCAGTCAGAATGAATTTAACTCGATCGCTGGGGCGCTCGGCCTCTCAAATGCTGTCAGTAACCAAACCAAACCTACCCCCTCCGATCGAACACTAATCGTCGTTATGATCTCTACTTATAGCCCACCCACGCAGCTCAAGTCACTGCCTAGTGGGATCAAAGGGGTGCCACACGACCAGATTGCGCCCCACTCAACGTCGATGCTGTGCAATCATTTGTAGTATTATGTATCGTGACATCGAATGCAAGATACCTTCATGTAACCACGAACGTCGAGTATTCTGCATCGACTTGTCCGTAGGGATGAGACCCCGTATCACCGATGAATGAGGGCTATCCTTTTAACCGAGGGTTCGCTACCTCAGTGAACCTTGAGCCTGAAGCTTGATCAGTTATGCCTGAATGGTACTCGCATAGGCACGACCCTGTCAACTCTGGCATGGTTGTATACTCCTAGTCTCCGCGGTCATACGGCAGGTGTCAGCAGACGTCACGAACGCCATATTGCAGCTGGAAACAAGCGAGTCGACCAGTCCTGGTCCTCGGTGCCCATCAAGCATCCTTGACATCGAACCTTGCCACGCGCATTCAACACACAGTCGTCAGACTTGTCCACCCCAAATCCTGAACACAGACGCGAGATATATCACGCGAATGATCCAAAGAAGCAAGAATCCCTAGCACAGGAGTGGTTTTGGTCGACCCTAGCCGACACGCTGCATCGACGAGGCATGCAGGTTCCATGATCCATCGAAGGGGAACGCGTCGATACTTCTTATGAACATGAACCCTGCGGAAATGACGCACAAGTGACAACACGTCGCCGCCCCGTCACTTCTCCACCCCCGTTGGATATCTATTGAATCATATGCGTGTGTCGCCTGTGTTTTATGTGCGACAACTTGAACCCTATCACAGAGACGTGCACAGGCCCGTAGACTCGTTATGATGTTCGCGGAAAGAAGAAAAGAGAAAGAAAAGGGTATTGTCAGATATGGAATATCGCATTACAGGCCCTCCCGAACCTGAGGCCCGAACCTGAGCGACCATAGGCTACATACCGGAATGCTTACAGCACTCGAATGTCAAACTGAGCATCGCGGTGCCCTCCCGCGAGATAATATCGCTGTGTCAATATCGCCCTGTATCCGCGATCAACTGTTCGACCTCCCGCTATCAATACAGTAATACCGACTATACTGACCGATATGACTCACTTTGCATCTGCTTATCACCACTCATATTGTCAAAGATCAATACTGTGCTTTTTGGACGTACTTGGGGTCACCGCGAAGACGGACAACCGATAGAAGGCGTTACGTCAATCAAATCATTTTGGCACGGTCCTCCAGAAACCATCCTGGAGCCTCGAGGCAGGGCTACGCCTCGCTGTCAGGGACCCGACACACACACATGCACACGATAGTAGGATAAATCGTATCGATATAGACAAGATCTCGAGGTGGAAGGAAACACGCACGGAACGGGTCGACTGGACACTGATCGCATAGATGTGTCAATGTTCGATTGAACAACACTCCAACAGGCCCATCCAAATGATCGCGAAGCGATCGATCGGCCTGCGCATTGAAATAAGGAAACTCTCCATGAACGCCATCCGAGGCTCCATTCCAGTATCGAATACGCACCCAGGACTTGGAAGACCCGGACCAAGGGGAGGTAGGCCACCCTGGAGTGTTGTTGTCTGATGTCGTTCCCGTAAGTATGCGTCACGGCGAGTCAGAAACACGTGTGGTCAACGTTGCACTACGCCAGTCCACCGCCGTGTCGCATAAGAGCACCAAAGCACAACGTGGCTCGCGTCTACGTGCCATTCACAATGCGGGTCTTATCTGGTCCAACCCGTCTGGCAGACACGTCGTCCTTCGTTCACTCTCGTGTACGTACGTATGTGTACCACGTTCTGATAATTCGAATCCCATCCTTCCACGCTCCAAGTTTTCATTGCTGACGGGCCTGAAACTGAAACAATGGCAACGTTCTCACTGGGACGATTGACACCGACCAGCCACGCAGCCACTGTGAAAAAATAGTGTCGCCAGCCATGACGAGAGAATACACGACTCGGCGCGCGATGCCTGTGCGGTTCCGGCCAATTGATGGTATGACAATTGGAGTACGCGCCATCATGGATGGGATTGCCATGCTGTGCGCATGTGAAGGGTGGAAGTCACTTTGCCGCAGTTCTGGCATGCTGTGTAATGCTGCAGATACTGTATTGGCGCCAGATGACCGTAGCGGGGGACAGGTAGATCAGGGCGAGATGCATCAGAAACACGTTACAGGAGTACGTCGGCAGTAAAGACGGGCATCTGAATCGGATGGCCTCCTGCAAAACCAACACTCACCGACCTGAAAACTCACACTCAATACCCAAATGTCCACCGATGATCCGCCCACACAAAACGGAAGCAAATGGTCATCAATATCTATGTTCGTTACCAAAATCATGTACCAAAGTCGTTAATATCCGTAAGAATGCAGAAGTCTACAAATCTGCAAACCTAGTCATCGTGAATGAATCGTGTAAATGTGACGAGACAAGAAAGTAGAGGAAATGCAATGCTACAGGAATATTGGACTGCTGGACCAACAACGCTAGAAAACGCTCCCCTTGGCGATGTGGAAGGTCAAAGGTGATAAGTAACAGAAAATGGGAACGAGATGTGGCTGAGAAATCCATCCGACAGCCAAGACGAGAAGCGAAGGGGATAATATACGATACAGTAGAAAAAATGGATTAACGCAAGGAGGAGCAGAAACAAAAAGATGCGGGACAGAGATGAGAGACGAGAGAGGAGGATCACCGAGGTATGGAATTAGAGAGACGAAAAAGAGACGAGATACTAGAGAGGAACAGCAGACACATCGAGACGAGACCGAAGATAGCAATAAGAGAAATATTAGGATAGTAGTCCGGAGACCGCTGGACTGAAATCCGGAGACAAACCAAAACGTCTATATGGAGATGCGGTGGTATCAAGCTGCATTGGAACCTGACGAGCGGGAGCGGGTAGCGGGTGTTGCGTATGGGTAATTGATTGTTTTGCCGTTGGGAGGACTGTACGCAATATCAGGGTTAGGCATCCAACGCTCGTGGATCACTTCTCTATCTGATTCATCAGAATAGGAACGGAAAATTCTTTGGGGAGAAGTAGTGGATATGGGCATGGCCCGAGGTTTGGAGGGTGGCACGGGAGAGGTGGGGCGGAGGTTAGAGGAGCGGAGGGGTGTCTCATGACGGAAAGCAGGAGTCGTCGTTCGTGCAGGTGTAACAGGTCTGGAGCCAGGAGAAACAGAGGTGCTGCGCATGTGTTGAGAAGTGAAGCGGGATACTGGCGTAGGAGTGGAAGGAGGCATAGGAGGCATAGGGGGAGCAACACCATATACTGATGCACCAGACGACGAAACGGACTGACGACGAGCTTCACTAACCATAGTAGGGGCCGCAGAAGAGGAGCGAGAAGGTGAAATCGAGCGCGTGGCGGATTTCAGCGCCGTGCGACTAATCTCTGCGCGCAGAGTTTGACATTCTTGTACTTTTTGGGTATAAAGGGTTTGCTATGCGAGTCAACGTTAGAAAAAAAAAAACTTCACCGAAATGAGAGCCATTTACCTGTCTATAGGAATGATTAGGTCATGGAATGAAAAAGTAAAATGAGAACATACTGTTTAAGCTCAGCTTCCAACTTTGTCACGGTTAGTTCCATGTCGTCCAGCTTCCCTTTGAGGGTGGCCTCAACAGATTTGGCCATTTTTGTTACTTCGGAATGAGCGAAGTGGTTCACAAGAATAGCTCTGAGTAGCGCAGCACTCAAAGCGAGAGAAGAAACCTGAGATGTGAGTCAGATTGAAAATTTTTTTCGGTTGGGTAGAGGGGATGAAGGGCCCGACGGACCTGAACATCTTGTTGTTTTTCGTCATGCGTTAACCACTCTTGGAGTTCTTTGTGAAGAGTGGAAACCTCCTCAACTGAACACTTTTTTGCGGCCACAGCGGCGACCCTGTCCTCAAGACGGCGCGCCTCGGCACGTGTGCGCGAGAAGCCGGACTCGACGATCGGGAAACGGGGTGGCTGGTGAAATGAACTATCTAGGGCCTCTTGCATGCCACCCCGCCGCCCTGGGGTGGCATATCCGCTTGCAGAGAAGTCAATACGGATAAGACGGACATCGTCACTGGTGAATTGTTCGCGGCAGAAAGGACAGACGGGTTTGAGGCGAGGCAACGTCTTTTCTACGATCTTGTGGCAGCAAGTGGAACATAGGACATGGCCTGGGATGTGGCATGAAGGTCAGAAATTTTTCACGGTGGGGATGGATGTCAACATACCGCAAGGAATGGAGTGAGGGATGCAATGCGGGCCGTACTCTTCTGCGCACACGTCGCAGACCGAACCAGGACTGAGCGTCAGCATGAGGGTCAAGACGATGAAACCCTTGCCAGGTTTGCTAGAAGGAAATGTATGACAAGGGATATCGCTTGACGGGATGGTCGAGGATAAATAGCATGAGACGGAAAAAATCAGAGTTCCGACTCGCCAAACTTTAATCAAAGTTGTGCTGGGCCAAACAAATGGCACTGCACAAGATTACTAACTCCGAGCGATTCATAATATCCTCGTTCGTATCACAATTTCCAGATCCCTTTTTTTTCTCCTCGTGGACATTGGCACGTTCGAGATCTATCTGTAAAGTTCCAGATATTTTATCATGGTTCATTTTATTTTGTTGTTTTTTTTTCTTTCCTTTTCTTTTCTTTCAATGGTACTATTTTAGGGTTAGGGCTTAGGGCAAGACGCTGACTCGTTGTGATGCGCGCACAGCCCGTCTCCCACTCCCGCCGTCCAGCGGGTGCCGCGTGTTTTCTCCTGCGCACTCATGCATGTCCGTGTGGGACAATATGCTGGCACCCTTCTCCTGCCACGCACTGATTGGAGTGCAGTGCCCCTTCCAAGAAAACGGGGCCAGTCCGATAGCCCATCCTGGCCGCCATCAGGATGGCGATGAGTTGATTATCTGTTCTCGACCCGGGTCCCCACTGGGCCTTTGTCTCGTTATCTTGTGTATGTATTATTACGAAGAAAGAACTCAAAGGTACCCCCTTTCTTCCTTTTTCGTTTAATTTCGATTCGGTTACACCTTGCTGCATTCTAGAATAACGGACGAACCGATATCGATAATCCGATGGGTGGAGTGTGTGGACGACGTTCACATTGGATGTGGACCCGTTCCACTAGGTGATTTGATCGCTCCTTTGATGCGGAGCCATCTCTGGCGTGCTCTACTCGGAACCTGCCAACACTAGGTACAGGAGTCCTGATATACCGGCCCATTGATGTTCCTTCCGTTCTTCCGGGACACTTGAGACACTTTCTTTAGAACTCGTGCCAACCTCGAGCCGTGCCTGGCACATGCCACACAATGTCCTCCTGCGAAAGTAGGAGTGTGTGTAGTTGACAGTCCCTCTCCACGTCGTGTGCCTTGGCGTTGAGTGGGCGATCTCGTCGTCGTCGCCGCCTATCTGTTCATATGGACGTACTCGACCAGGCGCGTTCGCCTCGCGGTGTCGACGATCCAGCACTGCCCACTTTCAATATTTCTCGTGAGGATCGTCCGTCCTTGGACTTACGAGACATATGCCGTCTTGCTTAAACATGCACTCCTTTCAACGCTTTTTTTTATCACATATTCTCCCATGCATAAAGGTGATAGAGCTGCCACCTGCCACGGAACTCCAACCTGTCTTCGTCTTCCCAGTCCAAAATTGACCCCCTGAGGCGTTAAGCCAGACACGAGGCTCGTGTGATATGGCTCATAATCATCCCCGCAACACGCTGTTTTCATTTACGGCCTACATATCATATCATCTGAGAATCTCGTTACTCTAGTCGTTTCGATATAGTATACATACTTGGATGGCTATCACTCAATCCCTGGACTACTGGAAAACACTACCAGTTCGAGAACAAGAACCACCGGTGGCGAATCGGCACCACCTAATGGGCTAGGCATCCGATTGCATCGAAGCCAGTAGCACTATGAACTCCGGACGATGTTCTCAATCTCGAGTTGGACACGCACGCACGCAGCTTTGCCTTCAGGAGTCTGACCTCCCAAGACGGTGTCACTTTTACCCCCAATACCCACTGTGGCAGCCTCATACAGGAGCTCGAGGAGCTTGACCCACTGTTTCCCCCATATATGCTTCGCCTCCATTCCACCCACATCGAGTGCAGCTGTGTGGTTCGATCAGTCACGAGTACGGTAGTCTCCAAATGCACATACCATATAAGAGTTGCGCGGCGACCGCGGTGGAGAGCAGTCGCTCATCGTTTATCATTCTAGCGAAATAAGTCCAATACCTCGATAATCGGAACATGCTGTCGAGTGGTTTCGCAACAGGGGCGGCCATGACGAGGAAATATACGCGCATCATTCCAGAGATGCGTGTCACATACTCTCCCATCGACTCTTGCTCGCCGTGGCTCACGCGGTATCCCATGGCCTTGATGCGAGTCGCATCTGCCCATGGGGTGCCATCAGCGTCGGTCGACGGGATGACACTGGGCACCGGCCATCCGCCAGATCGCTGCACGAGCTTCGCGAAAAAGACGTCGGTGAACGCGGGCAACCTCTCTAAAAGGTTCGCGGTGACGAGCGCCAGAGGGATGGCACTCTTCTTCTCTGCCGTCACTTCTGTCTCCGCTTGCAGTAATACTGCCTTTGCCAAAGAGGAAAGTAAGGCCAGGTACAGAGATTCCGGGAGGCCTTGCCGTGGACGGACAAGCTCAAAAATTTGGCTGGTCTAGTGAAAGGTTCGTAAGCGGCACCTTGTTACGAAAGAAATTTTCTCACTATCCGCGCGATAGTGGCCGGGTCCTGTGTTAGTTGACCTATCTTGGGAGTGATTTGTCTCCGAATAGCACTCCATTGCGGCTTCAATGCCTCGTCGCCCTTGACGGTCTTCATCGGACCAGCTTTAAGGTTCTATGCCATTTCTCCTTAGATTCCGCAGCAATGTCCGTGCAGGATACTGCTTACCTTGAGCATCTGTCGGGCACGAGCCCAGTCTTCCTCGGGTAGAGTTATACCGAGGGCATTTCTCCTCTTTTCTTCCGCCGCCAGAGAGGCACGTTTTTCCCGTTCGGCCTCGTCCCTGGCTCGTTGTGCTGCTTCTTCTGCCTCTTTCTGCTTCTTCCTCTGTTCTTCCTCCTGCCGCTTCTTTTCTTCCTCGGCCAATCGTCTCTCCTCCTCTAGTTTCCTCTGACGCTCTTCCTCCTCTCGTTTCCTCCTCTCTGCTTCCAACTTCTTTCGATGATTATCCTCCTCTAATCGTATGACTCGTTCTATGCGTTCCTGTTGCGCCTTGTCCTGCTCACTCCACTGTATCCTAAGTTGGCTTAGTTCTGATTGCTGCTTTATCTTGAGTGCCGATAGCAGTTTCTGGACTTCTGCCATCTGTTGATCGTGTTTCGCAGCGAGCATCTGCAAGTCCTGATCCTTTCTCTTCGCACGCTCTTCATGCGTCTCGAGAAGGATCTCTGCTTGTTCTTTACGTGCAGCACGCTGGCAAAGTCACATCATTAGTCGTGGCATTCCCAGCGAGAGCGATGTATCATTAGGAAACACGTACCAATGCGTCTTTATGCGCCCGTTTCTCCCATTCTTCATAGGGATCGTGATGTCGAGTCCGAAGTCGTATGGCAGCTACCGTTTCCTCGACGTGTCGCCGTTCTGCTGGACTGCGCGGTTCTCGTTTCGGGCTGGTGTTGTATGCGCGTGGCATTCAAATGTTGGGGTGACCATGAGGGATACAGATGCTGGCGTAAAGAGAGAGAACAGCTTACGAAAGAGATACGACAGGTGGCTCTCCATCCGAATCGAAACAGACAGAGTCAGAGAGAGAAGGTGAGCTTGGGGTGCAGTCAACATCGCTCACGGGCTCTTCGGGTTCGCTTTCAGAGTCTGAAGGGAGACCAAAGCCAGAGGTTCGTCGGTGATAGCTGGGAAGTCGTGAGCAGTGGTATACATGGGAGGCAGAGACGCGACGAGGATAGGTACTTACTGACGCACTGGAGATGGGGACGGGGATCTCGGTAGACCGTAGCGCATTGCAGTAATCGGTGCAGTCTGAAACGCGGAATAATCTGTCGACAGTACATACTTGCAAGAATTTGGTATTTGGGGCCAAAAGTTACCTTATTTGGAAATGTTTTGCACACTTTTTACTGGATATTGTTCAACGCGCTCGTCTCTCTCGAGCTCTGAAGTTCGTACATCCAGTACTAGCTGATAGGTTTTGTTCTGCCTTCTGACACCCAGTTTTGATGGACAGCTGTTACTACTAGACAGTTTTCCCCACAGAAGCTAGACGTTTCCAGGTTATGCCTCCGGAAAGTGTCCTCTCCATCATGTCAACCATTTTCGCACTGCGTTCGTGATCGGCAACACCCCATGTCAGGCCCGTTCGACCAAGTGACAGTGAACCAGCACATTACATCTATTCACGATCGAAATACGATGATCTTCTGTTCAATGCGTTTGGAGACAGTAGCCTGCTGGGATCGTCCTCGTCTCGCAGTGATCACGCAACTCTCACCTTGCCTGTCTGACGCCCTTCCAATTTTATTCGGGCGTTGAACACGCGACGGGCATCTGCGTGCTAGATATAAAACCCTTGCGCTTGGCAAGTGTCACAATGACAGAAACAAATAATTTAATTTCCGCCCGTTTCGGACATGCGGCGACTGTCCACTGCGATGGCCAACTTTACGGTTTTCGCTGGTGCCTCTGTTGCATCCTATCTGTTCAATACCGATCAACCAGTACACGACGAACTCGTGGACTGGGAGTTGTGGTATCCCTACAACTGCTGTTGTTGGTCCAGGGTATGATCAGTCCCGATTTGCTGATTGAAGCAGGGCCTCCGAGATTGGCTCGCACGAATCGATGAAGGGATCCGACCGGGCACGGGGCACACCAGTCCACCCAATGGCAGTGGAAGCGAAAGGGAAGGGAAAGACACGCAAGCGCGGAAGGGTGGGGAAGCGCGAGCATGCGTTCAGTAGCGATCGAGGTGCAGAAAGGTGAGGTTCATACAAACAGGGGGTCGGAAGCGCGATATAGCAATGTTAGTGATCTCCGAGCGGTTACGACTCGACACGAGTCCTAGCGAATCTGTTCTGTTTCGAGCAGGGTCCCACGAATCCGTGAATACTTTATTTTTGTCACAAGTGTCAGCCACAAATCCGCATCTAATCCGCCAAGAAGACACGGTTTGATAGTCCCAAAAAGCTGAGACTCGGAGGGCTAGGATCAACTCCCGAAACCTCGATGACTGGATTATTCACGAGCCACGACCCTCAAACATGCTGACCTGTTTCATGGGAGACACAACCTGCCAATGACCATTGTGTAATGTTCTGAAACAACTTCGATAAGTGTTATTCGCTGTGAATAGAACTTCTAAACTGCGGAACTAAAATACGGCGGCCTTTAGGCCCGGTTACATAGTCTGGGGCCCGGCCTTTAAACCCCACTGGCAAGGGATCAGTACTTCTTGAGTTTCTTCCCGTTCTGAGCGACACTGTAACGACCGTTCACGATGGTCAACTTCACGATTCTCGCTGGCGGTTATACCGCTTTTGTCGTATCCTATCTGTTCAGCACCGATGACAACACTTTGACATACCTCAACCAGTACACAACGGGCGTTAACCCGTCGTGGCTCATGTCCCACCCAACGAACAAGAGTATATTGTAGTACGTGCATCTTGTGTCTCACTCATGGTTCATTCCGAGTACTCCCGTCTAGCGCAAATAACGAGAACACGAACGGATCCTTACAATCTTTCACCGTTGGGCTCGAGGGCGCTATTACTCTTGTGGATACAATCAGCACTGAGGGAAGCCTTCCCGCCTACTGCGCTGGTTTGTCCACAGGACAAGTTGGAGTCCCCAATGTATGTATCTTTGTAGGTCCACATAGCCACTTCATTGGACCACTGCACAGTATTTGTCTGGTACGGCACGCATCATCCCCACGGAGAGCGACTACTTGCATTTCTCCAATGACTCGAATCTCTTGACGTTCCCCGTCCCCACCACCGGTATCCAGGGTCACGCGGAACCTCACATGATTTACCAGTACGGTACCGAAGTCCTCATCCCGGATAAGGTCAGCTAGCCTTCGGGCCCAGGCGTATCAATTCGGTGTCTCAACCACCCGCAGGGTAATGACAAGATCTGGCGACTTGGCGAGGTTGATGGCAACCCCGGCAACTATGGCATCCATGGTATTATCCAACAACCCATTGGGAGTGGGCCTCGCCATATCCGTATCAGGGGTATGCTGTCCTCACATTCCGTCTCGTCGGTGCTTCTTGTTGACCATGTTGTAGACCATATGCTGTACACTCTGCACGAGTTGTCGAGCACCTTAACCCTCCAGGAAGTCCCTTCCTACCCAAACGGGACTTCTCCATTCCTCTTCAATGTTTCGACCATTCCCCCTGACCCACCCGCAGGCTCGGTCTTCGCCGCTGCCGAAATTCTTATCCCCGAGCCTACTGAAGAGTATCCTACCCCGTATATCTACACGTCGAATCGTAACATAGGGACGCAAGATTCTCGAGGAGACACGATCGCTATCTTCGAGAATGTCGACAATCAACTCGTTCTGCGGAACCAGGTGTATACTGGTCTCGATCAGATCAGAGGGATGATGTCCGGTGAACAGGCAGGGTTTGGTGGTGAGGGGTACATCATTGCTGGTGGGGCTGCGGGTGCCGCTGGGGTGAAGGTGTTCAAGAGAACAGAATGTGGTGCTAACCTGGAGGAGGTTGCGGCGAACACCCTCATCCCCACCAGAACGTCATTTGTTTGGTTGAACAAGCGTCAAGTCTTAAGGTAGATTGTCATCATATGACTCCAATTGACCCATGAATTCGTCCTACGCCTTGAAAATGACCTGATGTGTCAGTATTTGTCTGAAAACCGGCTGAAGAGTTCTGCCTACATCACAAACATTGCAAAATCGTGAGATTACAATAGATAGTAATATTTTCTATTATCACGTGCCATGGACTGGTTTGGCATATCAGATTTCAGTCACCCTTATTCTGGAATCTCAATAAATGCTTTTTCCGAACTGCAAGCAGACTTTCTGTGCAAGTGTTATCTTTCTGACATCTCTCAATAATGTACTGTCTTTCTGACATCTCCTGATAATGGGTTATATTTGATGCTTACTAGAGAACTGTATACACATCAATGTATGGATTTTTCTTCTGATATTGTAATGTCACAATACATGGATGACGAGATGGTATACTATAGAACAATCTGGAGAGCAACTTGCAGAAATGCTATGAATGCAAATGTGGACCATTGTTGCAGAAATGACACAGGTAGGAGCAGAGATGTATGAGATTGAGTGACATGCAATACCATCAAGAACTTCAACCCAACTCCTGCATTGAGCCAAGTGAATAACACAGTAACAACCTGAACATACTCACTTATGGATTGTTCCCAGCCCTCTTCTGGCCACTCCTGCACTTGGACCCCTTAGCACCTTGACTGGCAGTAACCTTTTGTTTTCCCTTTGGTGCTGATGATTTCTTCTTACTGTTACCTTGCATTTCTGGTGCTTCTTTGGGCTTGATTTTGGACAGGTCACTGACAGGTCCAAGTGACTCAGACATGGAATCTATAATCTGAGGGGTGATCATAGCTAGAACAGGGTCACATGCTTGTGCAAGAATGGAAGTAGACAGGGATGGCCTGCTGAGAGATGGTTCAGGAGGGGATTCATGTACTGCTGTTATGACAGCCTCAAGACCTGTGGTGGGGGCTGGTGAAGTCAGTGGGGATATATGATTGATGGGGATAATGGCAGGGGGTGGCTCAACAATCAGGGCAGCACACACAGCTGCTTGCGCTTGCATACGACTGAGGAATCCTCTGGATTTTGATGTCAAGTTGGGTGCTGATTCATTGTCCATAGCTGTGAAGTCACCCCCCCAACCTTCTTCGTGTCTGAAGAAAAGCCTGGTATGAAAGTGATTAGTACAGTTGTCATATCTGTAGGCAAACATACATGTTGTAATGTTTCAATAACCCCTCCTTTCACTTGATATCTTCACATTCATTAATCACATCCTTGATAATGTAATAAAATTTGTGATAGTTGAAACAACTGTCCTTCTCTGACCAATGTGACTATGAGCTGATTCCAAAGTGAGCCTGCAATCTGAATGTCAGTCACACTACAAGAGTAATCTTCATGGCCCTTACCAATACAGTAGCATATGCAATATGTGGTGCCTCAACCTTATCCATATGGTGGAGAACCACATTGCATGAGTGTACCACATGTGAGTTCCTGCCATGAGCTATAGAAGGATCTGTAAAGATGTGCCTAGCAATCTGGTCATGCAGGAGTTAGTGATAATGATCATGTTATAACTTCCTTTTTCTTCTTCTTCTCCTCTTTGCTTTATCTTGTTCTATCTCTTCTTTGCTTCACCTTGTTCTATTCTCAGACCTAGTCTTACTTTCCCACATACCTATGCAAACCTTTAGCTCTATGAGGTCATGTGATTGAACACTCCCATATCTTAGTTATTTTCCTTTCTTCCTTTGCCTTCTATAATATTCTTCCATACCCTGTGCCCATACAATGACTAAATGTTCCTTTTCATTCTATTACATTTCAACGTTTAGTCATCTTCATTTTTCATTACATATATAAACTGTTTGGTAGGCTACCATGTTCCTCATGTTAGACCTACTCAATCTAATCTCCATTTGTCCTTCTCTGTGAGTCTTTGTTCTACTCTTGAGTGAATGCTGCCCTTCATTCCTATGGGCCTCTTATAAACCTCTGGCCAACCTTTGTTGAGTTTCTACTCAAACCTTGACCCTTCTTCAGGATATCCTTTGTAAACTTGTACTACCTTGAATCCTTGACCTTAGGGTATCCCTTGTCCCCTTGAACATTTGAGTCTATGCTTGTCTCTACCTAGGCCAAGTATAATAAAAGGTCTGACATTACCTAAGGAGCTATCTTCATTATAGTCTCCCAACATATTGTCCTTATTGAATCTCAGCTGGTGGCATGCCTTCTGTGACAGTGCTGACAATGAAAAACTCTCGGACCTTGACAACATCCCTGAGCAACACTCTAGTACTCCAGAATCTGATGTCAATTTAAACATCAATCTTGACCCAATCTTTAGTGCTCTGGATCCTATCCATGATCTCTTACATAACCTCTCAGTAGCACTTTGTCTCCCTTGAACCCCCACCCTGCTGTCACCAACCCTGGTTAACACTCAGCCACCTCTTTTTCCAGTAAATCCAGTACCCAGCTCCTCACACCTTTCCCCACTACCATCACCCCTGTCCTTGTTTCCAACCATGTCCCATCACAAATCTATGGAACTTCACATTGCCATTCCCAAACACCATGACAGTTCTCCTATCACAGCTTCCAACTGGATTAACTCCATCTGGCTGTACCTTCATGTGAACCAAGATGTCTATAATGATGATAGCAAGAGGATAGTGTTCACCCTCTCTTATATGATGAAAGGAATAGTCACTGACTGGGCAACTATATTTAGGATTAAGGCCATTTCAGGAGCCCATGTTACCCTAGGAACATTTTCCAACTTCCTCCTAGCCTTCAACAAAGCCTTCAAAATAACCAATACTATCGCCAATGCCATTGCATGGCTCTCTATAACTGAAGTATCAAAGAAACTCCCTCTTGAAGCCTACACCCTCAAATTCAAAAACAAGATGGCCCTTTCTCAGATCACCAATGATAATGTCCTCATTGGCTACTACTCTGCTGGCCTTCCCACTTGGCTCATGTGCCAGATCATCACTATGGACAAGAAACTTTCTACAGTAACCAAATGGTATAAGAAAGCCATCTATTTCAGCATGCAGTGAGACCATGCTAAGAAGATTGAATGATACTGTGGTAACCAGGGAACCTATTATCATTTTACCCTGTCAAAACCCAAGGAGATACCCTGAGACTCCAATGCAATGGATGTAGATGCCATATGAGTTGGGAAACTTATCCCTGAAGAGTGAAAATATTGTATCAAAAAGAAACTCTGCTTTTGATGCTGAAAACCCAGATATCTTAGTATGGCCTGCCCCAGCTTTACTTCCCCTTCCACTCCTGCCAAAACAGGTAATGGGAAATAGGTCTGAAAGGTTAGTAAAAAGGAAGGGATTCCAAACCTGATTGATATAGAAAGTGACAATGAGGAGGAGAAAGAAGTATCCCCTCTGGATTTTTAAACCAGGAAACCCTCTTGACACAGGTTTCCCCTCCTATTGACAGTATAATAGTATGATCATCCAAAAACATGCATATCCCAATCCAAGTAGTTGTACCATCATACTCCATGAAAGTTGTTGATACCACTACCTTAGTAGACAGTGGAGCCCAGATTAACTACATAGACTGATACTTCATTCAACATCACCAACTACCCCTCCAGAAGCTTGACCAACCCTTCTTTACCTGAAATGCAGATTCCTCTCATAATGCCAATGGAAGAGTAACCCATTCCTGTACTCTCTTTGTCTCAATAAACATGATTTGTTACTCCATACTCTTCCATATCCTTACATGTAAAGATAAAAACATTATCCTAAAACTTTCTTGGCTCAAGAAAGCCAATCCTACCATTGATTGGAGCCAAGGAACATTGACCCTCCAAGAGTCCACTGATGAATCAAAAATGCTCTATAAAAAACATCTGCTTGGACTCAAATAACACAACAACCACTACCCTGTTCTATAACCCACACCACCACCTCCCCCAAAACATTGGCATGTCAACCAGGTTATAGACTGTCATTTTCACACCTATCTACAACATGAGAATAAAGACCAATTTCTTCAATGCACTCTTTGGAATAGACATATCTATCAAATTATGCATTATGGCAACTGCTTTTCTTCACTTGGTTCCCCATATGTTGCAAAACTTATTACAGCTACAGAGTTAGCAGCCAAAGCAGAAAAAGGGAAGCCAAAGGCCACCCTTCTCCCAGAATACTCTCAGTTTTCCTCTATCTTCTCCAAGGAGGTGACAGATCATGTTTTCCTATCCAGACTGTACAATCATGAGATCGTTCTTGATGAATCTTTTGTCCTAAAAATCAGAAAAGTGTATTCCCTCAACCCAGAAGAACAAAAAGCCACCAAAGACTTTCTCAATGAGAATCTAAAGTCAGAAAAGATTTGGCCTTCTAATTCTCCACAGGTCTTCCCTTTCTTCTTCATCAAAAAGAAAAATCAAAAACTTCACCCTTGTCAAGATTATCACTATGTTAACAAATACACTATCTGTGATGCTTACCCTCTTCCTCTCATTTCCAACCTCATGGACAAGCTACATGATGTGAAGCTTTTCACCAAATTTGACATCCAGTGGGGTTACAATAATGTCCAAATCAAGGACGGACATCAATGGAAAGCAGCTTTCATTATTCATAAAGGCCTGTTTGAGCCAACAGTTATATTCTTTGGATTATCTAATTCCCTAGCAACCTTTCAGCAATTTATAAATGACTCCTTCCAGGATATGATTGCTGAAGGATGGCTGGTAATCTACTTGGATGACCTTCTCATCTTCTTCCCCAATGCTACCACTTGCAAGGCATGTACCAAGCGAGTTCTCTAATGGATGGAAGAATTAGATCTTCATCTCAAACTTGAGAAATGTACCTTTGTTGCCACCAAAGTGGAGTATCTGGGTATGATCATCTGCCCTGGCCAATTGGCCATGGACCCTGTAAAACTAGAAGGTATAGTAAAATGGCCTACTCCAGCCAAGGTAAAAGATGTTCACTCCTTCTTAGGGTTTGCCAATTTCTATTATAGATTCATCTCTGACTACTCCAATGTCACCTGATCCCTTCTTGATTTTACCAAAAAAACTCACCTGTGAAATTGGACATCCCAATGTCAGGATGCTTTTAACTGCCTCAAACAACTCTTCCTAGCCTATCTGGTTCTCCAACTCCCAGATCTTTCTACCCCATTCACTATTGTCACTGATGTCTCTAAATATGTGTCTGGTGCAATCTTGCTTCAGACTGATGTGAATGGTGACTAGTACCCTTGTTCCTATCTGTCCCAATCTTTCTCCCCCACAGAATGGAACTATAACATCTACAACTGTGAACTGCTTGCCATTCTCTGCACCCTCAAGGCTTGGCATCACTATCTGTGTGGTGCCACTTACCTAGTGCAGATCTTCACTGATCATAAAAATCTCACCTTCTTCTGCTCCCCCTAAAGTCTGAATCACTAGCAAGCCTGCTGGCTCTTGGACCTCACAGATTTCAACTTGAAGCTTGTCCATGTCCCAGGTAAACTCCTTGCTGGTCCCGACACACTCTCTCATTACCCAGACCTTCTTATGGATAACTCTGACAATTCTGGTATGACCCTCCTTCCTCTTTCCCTGTTTGTCAATTACATTGACACTGCCCTCCATTCCTGCATCTCCTGTGCCTCTTCTGGGGACCCTCTGGTCCTGCATACCCTCCAGTCCTTTCAATATGATATTCCTTCTGCCCTGTGTTCCCATCTGGCTGATTGGAAATCCCTAGAGGGTGTCCTCCTTTACCATGATTGTGTCTATGTTCCTCCCACTGGCTCCCTCCACTGTGATATGGTCTTGCACTGCCATGACCACCTCTCCACTGGTTATCCCAGCTTTCTTAAGACTTGGCAGTTGGTTTCAGCAGAGTTTCAGCAGAGTTCTGGTAGCCTAGCCTGGCCTTCTTTGTCTGCTCTTTCATGGAAGGTTGTGCCATTTGCCAACAAAACAAGGTTAACACCTACCCTATGTTGCTACCCCTCTCTGGTATTTCTTTCTGTGCATCTCAACTCTTCTAGCAGGTTTCCTATAATTTAATCACCAGCCTCCCACTTTTCTCCAGTTTCAATGCCCTTTTGGTCATGGTGGACCATGGGCCTACTAAGGGGGTAATTCTCTGCCCAACTAAATCAACAGCCATAGCAGAAGGGATCATAACCCTCTTTTTTCACAAAGTCTTTCTCA
This sequence comes from Caloboletus firmus, assembly GCA_038094755.1. Lineage (NCBI taxonomy): Eukaryota > Fungi > Basidiomycota > Agaricomycetes > Boletales > Boletaceae > Caloboletus > Caloboletus firmus. The sequence goes on along the minus strand of JBBPUO010000050.1, from coordinate 53,231 downwards.
GATTTGGCTTATATGACAAAATCATTTCCAATTGAGGATCCCGGTTCACCTCTTCCTTTGCCAAGGAATTAGAAAAACTCCTAAAGTATGACCTTTCCCTTTCCATTACATATCACCTGCAAATTGACAGAGAGATGGAGCATGTTAACCAAGAGGTTGAAACTTACCTCTGCATCTTCTGTAGAGATTGCCCTATGACTTGGGCTGATTCCATTTCTCTTGCCGAATTTGCCCATAACCATTGCCCCCATTCCATCACCCATCAGTCCCCATTCTACCTCAAAATGGGGTATGAACCTCATGCCCTCTCTTTGGTAATTTCTGACACCTTGAACCCCACAGTTGAGACCTGGCTAAAAAACCTCTCCCTTGCACGTGATGAGGCAGTGGCTACTCACAACCTGGCACAACAGATCATGAATACTCACTTTCAGAAAACTTTCTCCCTTTCCAGAAAGGTGATCATGTTTAGCTAGAAGCCAAGAACTTGAAATGCTCCATTGCTAACCTGAAATTTGCTGCAAAACAAGAAGGACTGTTTGTTATCACTAAAGTCTTATCTCCCCTCACTTATCAATTATGCCTTCTAAAGACATGGAAGATTTACCCCATATTTCATATTACCCTTCTCACTTCTTATTGCAAAAATCCAATACATGAATGAAACTTCCCAACACCACCCCCAGAGCTTGTCAATGGTGAAGAAGAATTTGAAATCAAAAAGATCCTATGCATAGGGGAACCACACAGAACTGTTTCTTTCTGATCCAATGGAAAGGGTATTCTACTGAAGACAACTCTTGGATTCCTGAATGGAATCTCAAACATTCACAAGCTGCTCTCTTGGATTATAAGAAGCATTACCCTTCTGTCTTCTCCCCCATCATCTCTTAACCCATACCACCATATAACCCTCATGACTTCAATCTCTTCTCCATCTTCTTTTGTGTCTTCCCCTCTCCCTGTTATCAACAATGTCTCTCACCCTTCTTCACCTATCCCTGCTAACCTTTTCCCTATCATACCTTCTAGCTATCTTTCTCTGGGAGTCTGGTAGGATAATGTCACCACTCTACCTTTACCTGATCTCCATGACTCCCCATCCCTATCCAGTAATGAGTTATACCCTGCCAACTATGTACACTCAGTTGATTTCCCCCAGTTTGCTCACCAGCTTCAAGATGATTTTCTCAATGGACATCAGTTAGACCTTCTCCACACCTTGCTTACTAGCTCTCGCCTTGTCACCCCAATTGCTGCCCATTTAGACATGGGATCCCCTCTTTTTCTCTTATATCAAGCATACCTACAAATCGCCCATATCTCTCTTTTCACTGTTAGACTCCCCCATACCACCCATGCAGAGCAGGCCTTGCAAATCACCCAACTCCAGGGGATTCACAAACATGTTAAAGGAGCTATAGTCATGACTATGCACTAGCTCAGCATGATGGAATTCATTGAAGACATTGACCAATATCTAGAGGAGCTCCATCTCACCCATGCTATGTTATGCTTGACCCAGATAGGGGCAAGCATAGACTCAAAAGGACAAGGGTTTGCCTACCAAGTAGGCACAAAGGTGTGTCAGTGAAGGCGACAGCGAGGGGCGAAGGTTATCCTGTAAAGAAGGGTCAAAGGTTCGAACGATAGTTCGACAAGGAATGGCCAGATGTAGTACTGGCACATGACAAAGATGAAGGGGGAGCAACAATGAGTGACAACAAGGAGCTCACTTAAGAGCAGGTACTCAGAGAGGACAAACAGAGGTTAGATTAAGTAGATCTAATGTGAGGAACATGGTAGTCTACTGGAATGTTTATATACGAAAAAGAGATTGAGTGACTAAGCAGCAGAATGGAATGAAAATGGAATGAATGCCTAGTCACTAGATGGGCACAAGGCATGGGAGAAGTTAAGAAGACTGATGCAGGAAATAGAAGCCCTAAGGTTTAGGGTATGGAAGGCATCAGAAGAAGGGTTAAGGATTAGAGGTAAAATATGGATCAAAGGAACTGCTAGGGTTTGGGGTAATGGAACCAATAGAAGAGAAGATGTGAACCTCTGGGGTTCAGGGTAAGGAAGTAATAGAGATCAGATTGGGGAAAATCCCAGGACAATCTGCGAAAGAAAGAAATGATGGGAAAATAAGTAAGACATGGGAATGTTCAATCATGTGTCTGCATAGAGGTTAAGATAAAGTAACGTGAAGCAAGAAAAAGAGAAGGCATGTGATGAAGAAAAGAGAAGTTGTAACATTACCCCCCACTTACATGCAAATCCACGATGCAGTAACTTCAGAAATCCAAGTTGTAACCTGTGGGGGAGCCAGTAACATTGGCATAGGCCATCTTATCCCAGACATCATCAGAGTCTAGGTTGGGGTCATTGAATGTATAGGGGGACCAGGGATGAGTGGCAGGAGTGCAGTGCTGGGAATAGATAGTGTGATGGCAGGGCTCAGGAGGAGGAATAAAGCACATAGGGATGCTGGAGAAAGATGAGGAGGATGCAGTAGACCGTGCCAATGGGGGCAGAGGAGATGGGATATAGTAACATGGACAGTGAGAGATGAGGTGACCAGGGCTCCAGACTTCACAGCTGGTGCATTGATACCAAGGACAATTGATACAGATATGTCCCAAGCAGCAGCAGTTAAAGCAAGATTCAGAGTAATGTGGGTGATCAGGTGCAAGGGGAATGGTATGATGGCCACCGGTCCAGATGGCTTCTGCACATTCTATAGCTGCGAGTTCTGCAGGAGTCAAGGCGGTGGATGATGCTTCCGGGGAACTGGCAAGGGACATACGCCCAGTGCAGGCAATGAGGGTAGCAGCACACACAAGGTGGCATTCCTCCGGGAGATCAGAGTTGGGAGTGGTGATAGGGTAGACAAAGAGACAGAGGGAATTATAAATTCCGAGTCGGAGGAGAGCAAGGGTGAAGAGGACATTATTGTTGCAGATGAAGGAGAGGAACTGGATGAGGAAATATGGGCTCAAGAGGGGTTTGGTTCACTGTAGTTAGAGTCCAGTCGCGGGTGTGTGCCGCCATTTGCCTTTCACATGCATCTGCGAGAATCCAATATCTTATATTATCAGAACTCAGTGGTTATGATATTGCAACACAAAGGGGGGGTGCCGAGGCTTAGATTTCATGATAGCTCCTGACATAAGCAACCAGTCGCGACTGAGTGCTGTCAGGGAATCTCAGCCAAATCAGGGAATCTCACAATTTCGCAATGTTTGTGATGTACTCGACCTTACTCAATATCACACGTCCAGGCTTGCAATGTGACAAATAGGTTCATCTCCTACCCCTGGCACAGTCCCGAGCGTCGCGACTTTGCTAAGCCTATCAGATCAGATCGACGAAAGATTCGCCGGGGAAAATATATCAGGAACCCTGCAGGCACACCACAGAAGCAAAAGGTCAAATGTCCTCAATATAAACATACCGCGAGGACCGAGGCCCATGCCCAAATTGTTGTCACTTGACCATGGGCGCAACTTCTGCGAGCTTCATATCACCACGCCTGTCGATCTCGCACCTGTCCTTCCACGACTGCCACTACATCTGAGGTTATGTACGTAGTCCTCCCTCAACCACCATACTGACGAGGAGATTTATGTACATAATGATTATTGATAGTGCTAATCGCGGCCCGAGTCCCCTGATGTGGTCCATATCCGGTCGTATCCACGGTATACTTTTATCCAGATTGCTGCACCCAGTGTTCTGATACCCAATCCTTTCGATTGTTCTTGATCGGTTGATCCTTGCCGAGGTGGTGTGGTCCCAAGCAGAGATATGAGATTATGATTACTTCAGACAACAGCCAGCGCCTCTAATGGCATGGGTGCCCAACTTCTCCCTCCTACATGACCGTAAGACATCCGAAATAGTGCTATGATGACTCACAGAATCTAAGCGCAACTTTGGTGAGTGTTACCGCGTCAATGATGGGCCGCGTTTGCTGGCGCCGATCCTCCCAACATCCTTCACTTACTTGCAGGCTGTGTACACATTCCGTCGCTCTTTTCTACGCCTCTTTCCGATGTGTGATGAGTAGATCGGCCATAATTATATATCTAGCATTTCGACTAGTCTGAGAGGGGGGAGAAAACTGACAAGATGAGCGAACATGAGAATCGTTTGAATGGTAATGGAAAAATCTGGATCTCGCATGTTCCAACAGCATCGGTGCATTTGGGTCTTTCAGCATATCCGGAAGTGAGGGTATGCAGGTATACCAACCAACTGTCCCCGATGAATCTCATGTCGGCTTGTCCTCCTTCTCATTTTTCACTGTCCAATCCACATCGAGCGTATTGTGCAGCGGGAGCCCTCTCATGAACAACGACGCCACGAGTCCTGCGCCACTAATGGCAGCCGAGACTCACCACAACACCGCGAGGCTCCCTGCAAAGGCAGCTTGGACCTCAGGCAGAGTCTGCGGAGGGAGCGTCGAGAGCTCTGGGATGAGTGCATACATGATGGCGGTCCCTTGTGGGACAGATTGAATATATGATGCAGGAAGCTTCCTTGCGAGCTCATTTTGGAGGACTGTGCTCCCGATGGTGACACCCCACACCTATAGCGTCACACCTAAAGTCAATTATGAATGGGAGACAAATTGAGATACTCACAATACCGAATGAACGGACGAACCACATGAAGGCAAGTGCAGGTGCATTCTGCGTGACCGGCAAGGGTGCTTGAATGGGGTATGTGGGTGTCGCATACAGCACACTGCCATGGGTTAAATTTGGAGCATAAGGTGAAGGCAAGATCCGTCGACAAACACAACATATTCTATACCGCAGCCAAGGAGCGACAAGTACCCAAAGGATTTTCTTAGAGGGTCCGTTGCGCTAATGGTGCTCATCAAACCAAGAGAGACAATGGTGAGGATCCAGCCTATCCACATCTGCGGCCGATATCGTCTAGTAGCTTTGACCGATAACCCAGTGATGATGGCTGCGGGTGCGAGCGATGCGAACGGGAGCGAGTAAATACCAGATGTGACAGGTGATACGACCTTGCAAGCCTGATCGTAGACTGGGTGGTAAACTGCAAAATGGTTATGATGAGAAGTAGCGGCTCCCTCTGACGAACTCACAGACGACTATAAAGGTGGCGACGGTGGTGCAGAATGCCTGTATATATCTAGTCTGCGTGAGTGGCTACGAGAGGGGATGATTACCGACAATGTTGCTCACCCACTCATGCTGGTCAAGTTCGTCATTATAGAGAACGGCACCTGGTGAGAACAGCGTGAAATGAAGTTCGGATCAAGGTACATAAAACGATACGTACAAGTGGATGCGTTGCAACGGCGGCGTCGTAGGCAATGAAGACTCCGAAGCCAACGAAGCCGAGGACTAACGGGACGAGTACCGTGGCTGAACCCCATGGCGCAGTGATACCACCCCATGTCAACCCTATCATATATGCGACGGTACTCGATATAACAAGAAAGTTGCCTCTGTCAATAAAACAGCAGTAAGTGGGATTGAGTTCGCGGCGACCATTGCATTCGGTCCTACATCCAATCCATTCGCATAATCTTGTCTCGGTAGCTGCCCGGGGGAATAGGAAGATCTAAAAGGAAAATGACCGATAGACACGCAATGAGCGAGATGGGAAGATTGAGGTCTTGCACGCCGTCTGAGTATCCCAGATATCCTGAGCAAGCCTGCGATACTCACAGAATATCCAACGCCATTGTCCTTGCGCCGCGAGGCTTCCCCCGACGACAGGACCGATCGACGCAGCAACACACCAGGTGCTAAGTAAACAGTTTTAGTTTTTAGCTTTCTAGATCCTGTGATCGATCAGGTCTCACAGTCCGTATAAACCAGCGTAGGCACCACGTTCTTGCAGGGTGACGAGATCGGCAAGGATGATCCCTGTGAGAGACTGAATGCCACCCCCACCCAAACCTTGTATGGTCCTGCCCACAATAAGCATATTCATACTATTCGCACCACCGCAGATGCCACTGCCGAGTGTAAAAAGGGTTATGGTCATCAAAATGGCAGGCCGCCGACCGAATGTTTGAGCCAGGCCACCGCTCATTGGAAGGAACGCAGTCGAGGCCAGAGCGTAAGCAGAGCCGACCCAAGTGAATTGAGATACGTGTAGAGCATTGGCGATGGCGGGAAGTGCGGTAGAGATAGAGGATACTTCGAGGGCAGACAGAAAAAGGCAGATACACATCGAGGCGAAAATAAGCCAAAATTTGAGGTTCTTCTCCGACAGTGTTGTGTTTGGTTGGAGTGTCGGCGCTCTGCGACGCGGGGGTTATGGGAGGGTCGCTTGCACGGATGAGCATGGCGAGACTGATCTCGCGGGGTATGGTAGATCAATGGGCATAAAATCGGCTCTGCTCGAGGTTTTAACAGCAAGAATTTAACGTACTCGGCTCATCTACCGATAACGGAACAATGAACACACCATGACGGGATGACGCGATTTCAAGAGGTTAGACCGATTTTGACTGCACATGGTGATGGGGAGGAAAGACTAAATTACGAATTGTTTGTCTGTCAGTAAGTGTAAACCAAAAACTAATCAAAACCAATCTTGAATGACTCCAATTGTTCTGCCTCTGACCATCCAAGATGGACCCTTTTGGGGCAAGCGATATTATTGAGTACTAGTAGTACTCGTCAATATTTATCTGAAAATCGGTTGAAGAGTTCTATCTGCTCGTCCTTGCTCGATCCCATGCGTCCCCTCCAGTGCGATGGGCAAATAGGCTTGTCCTCGGCAAGCATAGGCCTTATTGGTCGTGCTAATATAGCATCTATTATCTCTGGCACATTCCCGGTTTCCACTTTGCCAAGCCTAGCCAGTCAGATTAACGAAAGAATCACCGAGAAAGATATATTCAGAGTGCGAACCCACCATTCACCATGAGGATACACCAAAATATTGGCAGCATATCTACATCGCACAGAAGCAAAAAGCCCAAGGTCGTCAGCATGAACATGCCAGGCCTGTGCCAACATTTTCTGTCCCTTAACCAACGGCATGGACTCACTTATGCCCACCCACATGTGCGACTTCTGCGAGCTTGACTCGCGTGCTCGGATCGGACGCTTGGTGCTGTTGACGTCTGTCTAGTTCAGCGCGGATGGCGCGCGCGACCGCCCTGCCCGTGTCGCCACATCGACAGTCTCGCGCGCCATGTGTACACACGTAAAGATGGATGTCGTCCGAAGGTGATGTCGACGGCGTGTCGGACATGCGAGGCTCGACGTGTGCCCGCAATGCCTTCTCGATGTCCTCCGTGTTCGCAAGTGATACCGCCTCGATCTCCAACCTGCCTCGCGCGCTCGAAAAAGCCGTCAGATTGTACGCCTGCGCATCTTCCCCGGCCGGAGGGCGTGGATGTACGGGCTGCGAAGCAGACCAGGAAAAGTTAACGGCGCCGCCCCATGGTGCGATGGCGAGCAGAAGCTTGCGCTGGACCGGAGTGGTGTACTTGGCGGGATACGCGCTTGGGGGTTGGAGGGTGTGGAGGAAAACGTAGCAGCGGTGTGCGGGGGCGGTTCCTGCGAGCTGCTTGGGGGTGGGGTCGGTGGGTGGTGAAGGGGTGTCAGTGCTAGTGGAGAGCACTCCTCGGCTGAGTATGCAACGTCCCAGACTGCTGGTGCTCGCACGAGCGGGTCTTACGTGTAGATTTGTAAAGAGCCTGAAAGCATGCGGGAGGAACGCCATGGAGGTTTGATGTAAAGAAAGACAAGCACATGAATAGGAAACCAGAAGATGTGGATGGTCGCTGCCAGGCCTGACGCGTCCGCGGAGCGCTAAACCCTGCTTCACTTTGAACCAGTTCAACATGGTGAACTTTCAACATTTCAGTCTGATGACTAGACCGATACCACTACCATAAGGCAAGCTATCCGACTGACTTGCCTACCAGTGAAATGTAGCTGGGGGTCGACCGGGCTCGTCTCCTTTAGACGAAGAACTCCTACCTATAGTGCGACAACTAACGAGCATGGTGAATCCAGGTTGCGCCATCCCATAACTGATATATGTGTCTTCTATCATCCCTTGCACTTCCTCTTGTAGGCCCACGAGCGTAAAAGCGATCCTGATCTGAGGGACCTTGAAGCGATAATTTTGTCCGGCGGCTAACCTGACAGGCCATGTTTCGCGCTTTTTCGGCGCCCGGTGACAGTTCACGTGAGGACTCCAAGGATTTCAAAGACTATCATCAAACCTGACTGGTGGTGAGAATATCAAACAACCGTCCGTCCGTTCATCGTATCATAGCCTGAAAACACCCGGAGGTCGATTCTTTTCCCGTTGGTCACTATGGGGCTCTTTTCCAAATCTTTTGACCCGTTAACCGACTTGCCCGACTTGTCTGGTAAAGTGATCATCGTGACGGGCGGAAAGTGCGCAGCTCCCCAGTGCTGATTGACCCTCATAATAACCTACTTACTAGCTCCGGTATCGGTTGTGCCACTGTCAAGCACCTCGCACGGAAAGGCGCAAAGGTCTACATGGCTACTCGCAACAAGACCAGGGCAGAGGAAGCCATTGCGAAATTGAAACAAGAAGGACTGGGTCTGGGCAATGGCGAGATCATCTGGCTGGAGTTAGAGCTCAGTGATCCACGAAACGCGAAAGCCACCGCTCAGGAGTTTATGAAAAAAGAGAAACGCCTCGACGTCCTCAGTAAGCCGTCGTATGTTGTTTGAATGATGTCGGACCGTTGACGAGAGGCTTGCACTATTCAGTTCACAATGCTGCGTCGTACGAGCTTGTAATGGCCCATTTCGTAAATAAGATGGCTGACTCCTCCCTAGTCTTTTAGAAAAACGACAGTTGACTCCCGATGGTACGTCTCCCAGCTGCTTTCTTAAATTTAGCATGTTAATTGCTTTCAAGGCGTGGACGCAGTTTTCATTGTCAAGTGCGTCGAGGGCATATTATAGCCGCTGGAACCGTACACTCATGTGAAGTTACAGCGTGATAAGTCCGTTCGTCTTGACTCGTGAATTGATGCCCGTCTTGAACCAGACGGCGGCGGAGCCAAACTCTGATGTTCGCATCGTTGTGGTATGTCACTTTCTTAATACATGAACTTTCAGTGTCTACACACCCGTTAGGTTGCTTCGGGAGCCCATAAGATGATCCCCAGTACCCCTCGTTTCCGCAATCTGGACGATTTTAACAACGATTTTAAGAATGCTGTTTCGACGCGTTTTGCACGGTATGGTGAGTTTGGCTCGTAAACCTACTATCCAATTCGAATTCACAGCTCTCACAGCGTACTCGAAACTGGCCGACCTTCTCTATGCATGCGAGCTACAACGGAGGCTCAGTGCGCAAGGGTCACCTATCACAGTCACATCTGTCCACCCCGGTGCCGTCAACACGTTCTCGCGCAAGCCACAACTAAAAGGGATATCATGGCTCGTAGAGATCCTCATATACCCCTTCTTCGTCCATCCCGATGTGGGAGCATACACGTCCGCCTTTGCAGCCGCGTCATCTGACATTGTACAACACCCGGAGAAGTTCAAGGGTGCATACCTCGTTCCCGTCGGCATCGTAGAAACGCCGACGGTAGCAGGCGATACCGAAGCGCTTGCAAAGGAGCTGTGGGCGACGATCGAGACGTTCTTGGCGGACAAAGATATCTAAATGGTCTTGACGATCGTTCGACGCGTAATGCTACTTGGCGTGCTTTTTTTTCTTCCTCATGGTTGAGATACCGCACACGTCCAAAGTGGCTGCGCGTCGAGTGCCGGGATGACTGTCGTGTCATACGTATTCCTATTAACCATAATTATTCCTGCCAGAGCGACGAGACGCAATGGACAGTGACCGGTAATCCTCGTCCGTTGAGGAAATGAAGTGTGAGTCTGCCAGAGATGTATTGACTGATCGTGTACTGCAGAGATCTGTGCTTCAAACCAACTTTGTGTCGCGCTGGATTCGACTCATAATCCGACGGCTTCTTAGTCGGATGCGCACTCACCTGCGGATCTATCCCCACGTTGCCCCGGAATAACGCACCACCGAACGATAAGAAGCTGTGATGACACCCCCTGGAAGGAAAGGCAATCATACCAAGTTGAACGTACAGTGTGCCCACTTCCAAAGACACCGCGATTTCTGACTATAAGGACGTGAGCTAGTAGTGGACTTGAACAACTCACAGACGAGGACCAATTGCACGTGTCTGACCAGGTACATAAGTTGAGGAACGGGCACGGATCTGCGATGGTGGTGGCTTGTTGCAAGCGATTGCACGCCTACACCGTATCCGAAGTTCCGCTTCGAGGGGGGACGATGACAACGATAACACTCAGCACAAGCCGCATCGACGAAGCGGCTCGCGACTACAACTAGACGTCCGAGTCAACACGCGGGGTCTGGTGGAACCTAGCCAGTTTCCATCAAGAGGCACTTGGAGCTCCTCGCTCCGCCTATCTGACATCTCGGAAGTAGATTGATGACATCCCCCTGCTCCTTACTTAAATTTTTGACAATCTCTGGCATACAGTGGTGTGCACTCGGAAGAAGTGCAGTCGGTGGTCCGACCATCACTATTTTGGTGTCGATCTCAGCCCGGCCATCTTTTGAGTACGTATACTCACTTGTGTGGTTGAAACGTTTTTGGCCGTTCCATACAAACTGACACCTCTTGCACGCGGGGTATGCCGAAGGAACGCCAAACTGTTTCCTTTCGCAAGCGAGGATCAATACCGCCGAATGAGCCAGAATCCTGGAGGCCGCAACGCGCAGTGCTTCCAAATGCCACGGGCGCACGGCGGAAAGTCACGGATCCAACATGGGCGGTGTCTGGCATGTAACGTCGTGACCTAAGAAGGCAGGGGCGCCACACGAATGAAGAGTCTCGCAGCGACTGCCTCAAATCAGCGAAACGGCTAGTGTTAACCGACAGTAGCCGATCGTCAGGACCAGTGACGACCCAGTTCATTGATCTGCAGCCCTAGGACTCGTATCGAAGGAAAACCGGAAGGAACAGACGAGTAGCTACAGCTTAAATAGTCTAGAATGGCAGGTATCCTAGCAATCTGACCATCAGTCGTATGCCAAAATCTGATAGTTGAGATGAGCCAGTGAGCACGCGTCTGCCACACGGTATCCGCGTGCATGGCTCAGTCGACCGCCGAGTCGCAAGTACTGCTGTCTGCTGTCCCGATCGGTAGCGTATACACGTCACGGGTCAGTAGTTCGTATGATGTAGTTAGTGGTCCTGATTGGTCCCGACTGTCGGATAACACTAACCGTTTTCCTGAAAAGTTCAATCTTTTAAAATGACATAGACGTTGTATTGATAATTACCTACAACTCTTCATCGGATGTGACTGTCTCAAGTGTCGAAGCTAGTGGTTGGTCGACGGACTTGGGCTGTAACCATTCCCGTCGATGAACGGGCAGGTTCAACCTTGAGGGTAACCATGTCCAGGAACGAACGGCGATGATGGATGCTTAACCTTGACTTCAATAGCATCGTGCGTGAATAGTATTCACAAGTGAATTTTCCAGCTCCTGCAAATGCAACCCTCATGGAATGTCAGTTCCAAATCGTGTGAATATGAAATAGTTTGGCATTTCTTATGGGGTTACTATGGACGGACGCACTGATAGTGTACCATGTCTGCCGTCGCGTAATTAAGGTCTTGATAAAGAGACACCCCGTATCCCACGGATATCCCTCTGATGTACTATAAGTGACGGGAATTTCTTAAGGAGTCTTGCTTCCACATCTTTTGTACCATGTCTTCCACTGGTCCAGTCTTCCAAAATGCGCTTTACGTGGGTATGAATGTACAGGACATATTGTATGGTGAGTTAGAGAGTCAGCGTTGGACTTGCATGCAGTCTTACCCCTCCGCTCGCTCGCAGGCGTTGAGTTGGTGTTGTATTTCAAGTCGATGCACGTCTTGTTGTGGCATAAAGGACGTCGTAGGAAATCCGACGTGTTTTACGCGATCTTCAGCACTGTAATGTTGTTGATGATCACGATCTGGGTATCGATGCATGCGGTATTTGGTGAAAAGATGTGGTTGGAGGACACGAGCTTCCCGGGTGGACCTGATGCATACTGGGCATCGAACATATCAGTTTGGTACATGGATATGACGACGACGGCGATCACCGTCCTGCAACTGATGACGGATGCCCTAATGGTAAGACATGATCGAGGACAAAAGTTTCTTCCGCTGAAATGTTTTATCCCAGATCTATCGATGTCGGATAATCTGGGACAGTTACCGAGTAATCCTGGGCCCCGTCATTCTGTGGTTGGCCACGCTTGGTGAGAATGGTTCTCTCCCCATTGACTGACGCAGGATTAATCACATCCCCACAAGTTTTGGGTATCTTGGTGATCTGGACATCGAGCTCGCCCGGAGGGAACTTCTTCAGTGGCACGGCTGCTGAACTCGGCCTCTCGTATTACAGTGTGTCGGTGGGGCTGACGACGATATTGACATGGATAATCTGTTACCGCATGGTGACACATGGTCGGAGGGTGAGGGAGCACCTCGGAAAGGACTATGCGAATGTGTATTTCGCGGTGTTGACACTCATCATCGAGTCCGCGTTGCCGTATGCGCTGTCTGGGATTGCGTTCTTGATATCGTTCGGTATAAGGAGTAGCGTTTCGATTGCGTTCGCGTGCGTGTATATCCCGTTGATGGTAAGCAGGCCGACGTGTGAATCTGTGACGTGCGCTGATGGTTTTGTAGTGTATATCCCCGCAGATGCTGATCCTGCGAGTGGCATCTGGAAGGACATGGAACGAGGAGCCGAGTAAAGGAGTACCATCAGTGGTCAGGTTCACGCCTAGTGATGCGTCTGTGTGGACGGGCTCACACCACTTGGATGACGGTGGTGGGATGCACTTGGAGGCGCTTTCAAAGAGAAAGGAGACGGTGTAGTAATTGACGAAGACGTTGATTATGATTATCTTAGTCTACCAGGCCTGTTTGTCGTGTTCGTCGTCAGGTTACCGTTGAGATGGATTCCAAATTGGACTCTTTTTCTTTTTCTTTTTCCTTGGTGTGTATATAAACTGAATCGACTCTCCTCGTTTCTTATAGGAGAATGTCTCGTTTGTTCGCATCCTTCCCAGAAGAACTCCTCGCGCGCATACTCTCCCTCTCCATCACCCCTCCTCCTCCTCCCCGCCCCGCCTCCGATGTCTTCCCGCCGCTTTCTCCCCGAAACCACATCGCACCCCTCCTCGTCTCTAGACAATTCCTCCGCATCGCATCGCCTTTCTTCTACCATACCCTCCATTTCCACTCCTCCCACCAAGCCGCGCGTGCCCTCGACACCCTCACAGACCACCCCGCTCTGGCCAATGCCGTCCATCGTGTCGTATTTGACGGCATCTGGCATGACTGTGCTGGCGTGCTCGCCCTCTGCAACTATGTGCAGGACATCGACATCTGCCTCGACGGTGGTCCCGACCATCACGACGCAGATGCGCAGGCATTCTGCCACGCCCTCGAACAACGATGTGCCATCACGCATCTGACGATACGCAAGGACCCCGCTGTGTACCTCACTCACCCCCGTCCCACCTACGTCTTCCAACGGCTCGCACAGGCAGTCCATCACTGGACCAACTTGGTAAGCCCCACAGCGGAGAGGTCCTCGTCGCGGCCTTGACTTGACGAACGGCATGCCCTTGTAGGAAACGGTACACTTTGCGCTCCGCATATCTTCTTCGCCGAGCACACTCCCCCTTGCTCTGGCACTCAGCGTATCACCTCGTCTCCGTTCTATCCGCGCACAGCTTCCCGCCGTCTGGAACAATCTCCTTCTCGTCATCTCGACGAACCCTCGTCTCGAAAAAGTAATGCTCTACACCGAGTCCACGTTGGGTTCGATACAGGGCAGGCCAAATCCACACATGGGCTCGGCGGTAATTAAAGGGGGCTATATTTACGACGATATCGAACATGCGGTTTTTGGTACCACGTTGTACATGATGGAGGCAAAGAAGTACACGAGGCTTTCGGAACTGATCAAGAATGGAACGTTAGTGTTGCTAGGCTTTTTTTATATCCGTGCTTCCTGAGTACCATCCCTAACCACTTCTCCTAGTTCGATTATTCGCACAAGAGCTACGACGATCGCGATTTTATCGACACCACCCGCCGGTGGGACGCCACTTGGTGCGATCAGAGCCAAGGAGGTGGCGGTCGACTTGATGGCTAATCGGGATAGCTTCGGTTTGCCAGTAGCCCACCCATTCACTACAAGCAGACACACCCATGCACGAGATATTTGATTCATCTTGGAGTTGGAAAAATGCGCATTGAGATCACGAAGTAAAAGCAGAGATTCCCGTACATTCCACAACCTGGATACCCTAATGGACATTGTTTCTCCCCTGGTCGATTTAGTATACATAGCTTGTTTTCTTTGTGTATTATGGCAAGAATATTCCACGCCGACGATATCCTCGGGATGACCAAGCGGGCTTACCCGTGGGGGCATCCTGAACATATCGGAGCGATCAAGCGACAAAAGTCCACAGCAGAAGCACTGCCTTTGTCCTTGGAGGAGACCCACATTAGCTGTGTGGCGATTACAAGACAACTCTTTGCCGTGAATCTGTGGGTGATATGGTTGTCGTCGCTGCACAGTGGTGGAAAAATAATCGAGCCTGATCATTGGAGAGCTGCCGCCCCATCCAACAAATTGGGCTGGGCCTATGGAGCGCGGTGAAACTGATCTGGCGAGCTCTGAGTGGAGATGGTCGGTACGTGGGAGGGTCAAAAAAGGCATGGGTGGCAGTTGAACCAGGTTGGGCATGTGTTCAGACCTCGCCACTCGCGTCAAGCCTATTGAACCGGGGGGGACACCAGTCGGGTACCTTGTCTCTCTTTTTTGAAACAGCCCAGCACCCAGCTAGACGTATCGGTCTCGCTGATCTCTTCCTATGAACTTCTTCAAGACAAAGCCCAGAACGCCGCCAGACCTCGTGCGCAGTCTTCGCGATGCCATCCCAAAACTTGACGCGGGCCCACCAGGCAACGAGTCCAGGAGAAAGGTCGGTCGATCGTTGTCTCTTTGTCCGTCAGTCATCCCACATCCTATCACTCTCTTCAGGCGAGCGAAGAGGTGTCCAGGAATCTCCAGGCCGTCAAGGGTATCCTCTACGGTGACGGCGGTGCGTTCCTTCCCTCCTTCCCTCACCCTCACCCCAACCAACGCCGTAGCCACAGAACCCGTCCCTGAACTGATCGCACAGCTCGCCCAAGAGACTTACTCCACCGACCTGCTCCTCATCCTCGTTCAGAACATCGCACGCTTCGACTTCGAGGCTCGGAAAGACGTCGTGCAGATATTCAACAACCTCCTGCGCCGTCAGATCGGCGCTCGTTTACCCACCGTCGAGTACATCTGTGCACGACATGAGGAAGTCATCTTTGCTGCCGTTGCTGGATACGCGAACGAAGAGATCGCGCTCAACACTGGCATGATCCTCCGGGAGATGCTTCGACATGAGCAGCTTGCAAAGATCCTGCTCTACTCTGAACAGTGGGCATCGCCTCTCGTGTGCATCGACCCTCGCTGACCTCGGATTAGATTTTACACGTTTCCACATCACATCGAGACGACCTCGTTTGGCGTCTCTTGTGACGCATTCGCTAATTTGAAGGAGACTCTCACCCGACACAAGCCTATAGTGGCAGAATACCTGGACAAGAATTACGATAGAGTACGTTCCCCACTATCCTCGTCTTCTCCCGCGTTGACCTTGAATAGTTCTTTGCGTCCTTTACGACACTCATCCTCTCCACCAACTATGTCACCAAACGACAATCACTCAAACTTCTTGGCGAGATATTGCTCGATCGTGCCAACTTTAATGTCATGACGCGTTATATCGCCCAGGAGGCGAATCTCAAGATGATGATGAACATGCTGCGCGACAAGAGCAAGAACATTCAATTCGAAGCGTTTCACGTCTTCAAGGTCCGTTCCCATTACTTTTCTCTGACTTCTCGACGTGTTTGACATTTTCTATACCAGGTTTTCGTTGCCAATCCAAAGAAACCACCTCAAATCGAGGCCATACTCCGGAGAAATAAGGAGAAACTACTCACGTTCTTGAAGAACTTCCACAACGACAAGGAAGACGAACAGTTTAGCGTATGTAGTCGCTTAGCGCTTCCTACTCGAGATAGGCATTTGACACTTCTCCCTCCCATCATCAGGACGAGAAACAATTCTTGATAGTCCAGATCCAGAATCTATAGCCCTATGCGGGGGCTCAACTGTTTCGCTTCCCTTGTGTAGCCCGCCTGCTTGTCCCTCCTAACAAGGACGCTGTTTGCGCCCCAACATTCTTATTTGCTTGCCACCTCATCAGGGTCTTACACACCCATACGACGAACTATTACCTCGCGTACGATGTGATGGATGGAACCCATATCGGAGCACTGTTATTGTATCATATCATACCCGCTCGTCACATACACATACCGCTGACTTTGACACCCGTACGCATCTACTTTAGTGAGAGGGGGGTCTACCGTTATCCTATCTCGTCCGTGGCATGTGTTGACACTGTAGTTTTTTCCTTTCTTTCTTTTTGTGTATTCTTCCGTCCATGTCTT
Organism: Caloboletus firmus; assembly: GCA_038094755.1. Taxonomy (NCBI): domain Eukaryota; kingdom Fungi; phylum Basidiomycota; class Agaricomycetes; order Boletales; family Boletaceae; genus Caloboletus; species Caloboletus firmus. The sequence continues at coordinate 36,591 of JBBPUO010000050.1, read as the reverse complement.
CGTCCGTGTCTGGACGCGGTGCACGCACGGGGTGCGGGTGGCGCGCTCAATATGCTATTCGTGTATTCCGATGAGGACGGTGTATATGTATGTGCAGCTGGAGGTTGCTCCATTAGCATCGGGTTGTTGATAGTAGACCGGTCACCAGACGAGTCGGGGGGCACACGGTAGTAGTGGCGGGTGGGCCCTCTCACGGAAACAGTTGGTTCGAAAGCGCTTTCGCCGCAGGCGCTACATATACACCAAGGGGATCGCACGTGAGTTGGGGAGAACCATTTGTTGGTCACTGATAACTAGCGTTGCACGCCACCGTCCTCGATATATTGGAACTGGAGGATCCGAAATGACCGTGGTACAACGACCGGCTGGAGACGGAGAGAGATAGGTTTACCGCGACGGTCCGGGGGAAGGGGGTGCTACGTGGTACTTACTTGCGGTTTGAATGAGATCCTTCTCCAAGTCGGAGCCGTCGCTTGGTGTCACGGTGTGGTGTGTTCGGGTCAGATCGAATTGGGTATATATGAATGGTCCCTAGTAGAAGTTGCACTGGCTGAACGTTAAGTTCTTGCGACTAGTCCGCAATGAAGAAGGCGACCAGAAGTTCGACGCGCGCATGTCACGGACTATGGTATGCGACGCCCGGACCTGGACCAACGACGCGACTTATCCTTATCTTGTATGTTACATTGTGGATTTTACCACGATTGTCGCGGGGGAGGGGAGGGGAGGAGCTGAGGAAGAAACAACCTGAAACCCGTATTCATCGCTGCATTGTCATCTTCTTTTCACACCTCGCTGACAGGCGCGGGTCGAACGCGGGAGACCCGCACTGTCACCGATAGGCTCACGTGTCCCGCCTGGTTTGTAAGGGGAGTGTACCCTTCTTACTAACGAAAGGTGGACAGTCCGAGCAGGACGAACTGCACATGATGCCGCTGCATGAAAGTGAACCCAAGGTCCTAGTAAGGGAGCTCCAATAAAGTGTGGACGATATACAGCGTCTTGAGTGGTTGCTGTCGGAACGCGAACATGATCGGAAAGATCGGAAAAGGGGCCGTATGTAGCGCGTGCCAACGTGAACCTGGTAGGAATCAACATATTTAATGCCTTGGTCACGGCCTATGGATTGGCCCATGGAACTTGAGGATGAAAGACCAGCATAGGGCTCAAAGAAGTTTTGTTCATTTTTGCATGATCAATAGTCCCTTGAAAATCAAAATCAGAGGAAGTTGTATGGGTGATGTAAACCGATCAAGGACACCGGGTAGACCTTCATTAACGTCAACGAAGGGGCGACTGGAGACTGGGGTCCGCCGTTTGCCAAAGGGATATGCATAACGCTTGCCCGACTTTCTCGTATGCAGTCCCCTACACGGAAACATCGATAACAGAATTACGTCCACACTGAATGGGTTGTACGGACTGAGCCGGGTAAAGTGCGTGCGGAAAGGCTCGGACTTGCATAGATTACTAGCACTCACCACTCGAGATAGATAATGGAAGATTACGGGTCCGTGAATGTGGTCCGCGAACATACCATACGAAAGTGCCCAATAAAGGACGGCCAATGTTCTCGATTTGGTTGGGAGTTGCAGAGTTGCACTAGCACTCGGGGAAATAATTCAAGATTAAAGGAATTATCCGATGATCTGATATACTGATAAGCATGAGTAAAAGTACATGGCAGAACAAGCTATCGTGCAGCAGTTCCACGACAAAAAAGTGGGAAAATTTGCTCCGAGGGACACAGATCGACTCAGTGTGGCAGAAATATCACCTGGAAACATGTTGAGATTGAAGACCGTCAGGGAGACTCATGAAAATAGTACAAGCGACACACCTGCAGGGTATTGTGTGCCGAGTAGGAATATACCACCTAGGTTCCTCTTCTATGCCAAGAATGGCCTTCCATTGTTCCAGCCGACTGGCCACTAGCGGTATTTTTTTCGGGTTCCAGTTGTTCGCAATCGAAAGACAATGACTGTACCCGAATTCGGCGTCAGACGGGTCGTCGAGGAAGTGTCGTTGTAGTCCAGGCAAGCGGAACATGAGGAACTGAAAAACAGCGCTTTCGAGCGTATCTTCACTTATGCCTGGCCGCTCGAGGTCGTGATCCCGCCCGAACTTCCAGACCCATTCATGGGTAACTTTATAGCCATACACACGGAATGGGTGAGTCGCAGCACGCGTGGCAGGTACGGGCTCCGCAGAAACAGGATGTTCTGAAGAAGACCTGGAAGGATATCAGAGGTGACGAGCATTATATTTCCAGGACTCACATGGTGGTGGTGGTGGTGTAGAGTGGATGGGGAGACAAGTTAGTCTGAGATTGGACGCTTTGTACTCAAGTCGAACAATGGGATCACGTGCATGTATGAGGTTGACGTTGATGTCCGCTACACTGCCTACAGTTCACTCTAGTGACAGCCTGACAGTGGTTCTTATTGTTCCTCAGATGACAACTGTTTCAAGATAAGGAATATTAGGTCGGATGTTTACTGATCATAATCGAACCAGATTTTCCCCATGGAGTCCAATCGAGCAGCCTTCCGTCTTCCGGGCCACGAGCTCAATCCGCTCGCTGAACGCAAGTGCCTCCTCTCATTACTTGCCGCCTACAGCAGGCAGTGGAACCCGCGTAACTTGGAGGCTCCGTGGTATGAACCCTGGACACAGATCTTCACAGATCTTGTTGCTGGACATGCTTCATTGTCCGTTTCCCCCCAAACTTATCTTTGGTACGATCTGGGTCACCAAGGACCTCAGCCGTATACCACGCCCAGCCCTCACCCCCTCTTGTCTACGGAAGACGAGCAGTTGGATGAGCTACACGATGATGTCGGGAACATAACATTGGAATCGATCAGGAGCATCTCTGTTCCGTCCTACCGCAATCGCTGCCGAATCCCTGACATTGCGATCACTCGCAAAGTCTCCTTCTTTCGACCACATAACACCAGCCAGCTCTCGCATCTCACACGAAGGGTTACATACCTTGGTCTTCCTTTACTTGCCGAGCTCAAGATGTCTGGTGCTCGCTGCAACGACATTCGAACAAGTCTGTCTAATGCCACAATGCCTATGTCACTCGCACGTGGGCAAGTCACAGAGCAAGCGCACCACCTCTTTCAGATGTATCCCCACCAGAACTCCGTTATACTTGTCGCCATCACCGGCTTTTGGTGGTCATACATGATCTCCCCTCGTGCACAAGTGGACGGAATGGTCCCTGGCGATTACGATGAGGGAGACCTAGATGATCCGAATGAAGAACCAGACTCAATGCTGCCGGATCAGAACGGTATCCACCCTGAGTTAGCGCAAGTGCCATCAAATCTGGATGAACCATCCATCCAGGTCCTCCAAGAGCAGCTTTACGGCTTCAGCCTCAGTACATTTGAGGATATTCATGCGGCCAAAAGAGCACGGTTCCATGCCGTGTTGCCTGAAGACCACATGGAGCTTTGTGAAGGCACTTGGTCGGATTACTTACTCTACGGTACTGCGCCATCAAACCAGGTGCTCAGCTTAATACTTGATAGGTTGCATTCTGTGGTGCATGTTCACTATGATGGGAGAATGGGGTAATCAAGTACGTCGGTAGCGGCGCAAGTATGCGCCAATTCCCCGACTCATGAGAAGAAACATTGTATACTCGAAAGTTGTTGACTAAGAATTGGCCAAGAACATGATCCATTGCAACAGTCGACTGTGGGGTGGATAGCATATAGTATACGGACAATTAAAAAGAAGAAATCGTTCGAATTGCATGCTCGCTCATTTACTTGTACAGTCCATGAGCCTTAGATTGAATCTCTTGATATCACTGCCATCAGTACCCATGGTATTGTTGATCCCGGTCGCCACCATATTCATGGCAGGAAATGCAGATTAGGAGTCCATTTTCAATGGATGGCAGGCCAGAACCATCATCAAATAGAAAGTAGGCAAAAAAATTCATATATGTACACTAATATAAATATAAAAATAATCAAACATTCAATAAAAAGTTAATATAATTACAGCGCTTTGCAAATCTCTGCGGAAAATGCATTGCAAAAAGCTCGTCGGCTAGAAATTGCCAATGCCAGGACCCTGAACTTGTCTCAGTGAGTGAGCTGTGGGCTGGCCATCACACTTGCCCTCTGACCTGTCACCCATGCCATGCTGACTCACACTGTCCCTAATGACACAAAATACCAGATCCTTATTCTTTACAAACAAGGCTGCTCCATCAAAGACATCTGCACTGTCCTTGGTGTCAAGAAAACACTTGCTTATAATATGCTCTGGCTCTACAAAAATTTTGGTACTGTCTCCAGCCCTTATATCTATTCCTGTTCCATTGGATGTCCTCGCATCCTCAGCCAAGAAGACATTGTTTTTATTCATAACATGATCCAACAGCACAATACCATCTATCTCAACAAGCTTCAAAAGGAATTGTGGGAAAAGTGCCATGCATATGCTACAATATCTACTATTTCCTGTGCTCTGCGGCACCTTGAAATCATGTGAAAGGGAGTATCATTCTCTGCTGCTGAGTGGAGTGATGAACTATGTGCACTTTACATGAATCGGATTGGAGCGAAAGCATGTGATGCAGAAATGCTGCTCTTTGTTGATGAAGCTGTGAAGGATCAAAGAACATCATCTTGCTCTTGTGGATGGTCGACTTGAGGACAATGCTGCTATGGTTCCCAGTACTTTATATATGGTGTATGCTACTCAATCCTTCCCACCATCACATTAGACAGTATAATCAGCTATGACATTATTGAGGGCCCAGTTAACAGTGTGTGCTTTCTACAATTCTTATGGGAATGTGTGGTATGTAACATCTATTTTCATCCAAGAGATAATGGACATTTTTTCTAGTGCCTTACACCACTGCATATCCTGGCCCACATAGTATCATTATTATGGACAACTATTGTATCCACTATGGTGAAGAAGTCCGGGTACTGGTTGAAGAGACACACCATAAGTAAAATCATCACCATACATTATACTCTACTGACCTGTCTTAGTGTGTAAACTTATCTACTTGCTGCCATACTCACCCAATTACAATCCCATTGAATAGGTGTTTTCAGCGATTAAAGCTTACTTGCGCCGCCACAAGAAAGACCTGTCCATGATGACAATTGTTTGTGCTTGTCAGAGCATTACACTGGACAAGGCTGAAGGTTACTTTCGTGCATCTGGATACATTGTGTAGTGTACTATGTAAATGTCTACATAGTATTATCAGAATGGATATGTATTGTCTTCCTCCTCACTGTCCTCGATGACTACAAAACCATGTGGGACAGGAAGCCATTGATTCTGTGTGTCACACTTGTGACATAGATCATAATCAGCATTCAGATCAGCATCACCTGCCTCCATCATTGGCCCAGTAAAGTGGCAACCTTCACCATTGTGATAGCACTTTTCATATGTGATCTTTTTCTTTCGCAGTGGAGATGCAATCTGGGTCCTATTATTAGTTGACTCAGTGTCCAAAGATGTTGATCCAGTGCTGCTCCATTTGCACTTTGCTTCCTGTCCTTTCCACCAGGCAATGCTACATCTTTTGAGATGAGTAATATCACCTATTGAAATGCCAATTCTGCCCAATGTCCTCTTATCCACATTAGCAAGGATATCTGGTCTGATATTTTCAAGCCTAAGGGGCTCCTCATAGTGGGCTAAATCCTCTACACTGAAGTAGGTTTTGGCATAGGCAAGGAATCGTTTGAGATGTGAAGGTGATGGTGGCAGTGCTGGAATGGCTGGCTTGCAAGATGTTATAGGGGGTGGACACTGTACTATTGCTGGTGAATTGTTACTAGCAATGATACTAGTATGCTGAGTGGCCACTGCAGCAGGCTAAATAAGGCCAGAGCTCATGTTTGTGAGTGCTTGCAGTAGAGATACTGATGTCAATAAGTTGATGTCAATGCCATTTGGTGGTGCTGGCTGAGATGGTTGAGCCTTTTAGGATGGATGCAGAGGGGTCCCTTTCATCACCAAATCAAATGACTCAATATTTGGGAGAGTACTTAGTGTAGCGTGCCCTTCATCCTATATTCAAAAAGCATTAGAGTCTTCTGACTGTTGGCAACCCTAACCTAATAAAGACTAGGTTGTTACCACTAGATACTGACTTAGAGACAAGCAATAATGTAGGGGAATCCTAACAAGAACTTAACTGAGTACTTGTGGTCATTCATTCACAATATATATATTACTGACAAGTGTGCATGGACCAACAGGCCATGTGAGCATAATTACAAATGTAGTTAAAGTATCAATGGTAATTAAATAAATGTGTATACAGTGTGACTTCTGAGAAGTGTCAGAATGGAAGAGAAGCACATGGAGATGAACATGAGAATAAAGAACCACCAGGGTCTCAGGATCAATGGAAATTAAATACATGTGTCCAGAGATCACACAGTAGATCCCAGCAGAGCCATTCCATAGAGAAGGGTGCATAGCAGCCACATTACTCTATGTCGGAGATGTCATGTGATCTGGTCTTGTGATCCATTAACTTAGGGGTTAGTCATGTGATGTATCACATGATCATGGAAAAAGAAAAATCAAAGAAAAGAAAAATAGAGTCCATTACATTATCTCCCTTCTATGGGTTGACTTCCAGGTGACTCCAATGAGGATCTGAAGAAACAGTAAAGTTCTCATAAGGTTTAAATAAAGAATCAAAGGCTGATTGCATCATCTGCAACTTTCGTGGTACATTCAGGTACAAAGAATAAAAGTCCCTTATGGCTTCTTCAGCCGATTTCAAGTGTCCTTTAGGTTCCCAGGTACAATCTTTGTCTGAGTAACCTTTCTAATGAATTAAATATTCTATGTTTCCCCATTTTAAACAGGAGTCAACAATGTTGTTGACTTCATACTCCTCATTGCCTTCCTCTGTGATTACCACTGGTTCTGGTTTATCTGCCTGTTGGCCTGGTAACCTTTTCTTGTACAATTTCACCCTGGAAATGTTGATGATGGGATGAATCATCATAAAACATGGGAGCTTAAGCTTGACTGCATTTATTCCAATAAGTTTAATAATTTCATAGGGGCCCAGCCACCTTTCTGTAAGTTTTGCTGATTGTTGTGTTTGCCGCAAATTCAAATGAGCAGTCGATAACCAGATCTTCTGTCTGACTTTATAAGTTACATCAGAGCAGTACTTGTCTACCTGAGCCTTCATCTGCACCTGTGACTTTTCTAAGTTTTCTCATGCCTTTTTCAAGACTTGCTCAAAATCCTTGGCAAATGACATGGCTGCCAGAGCTTTAGTGATCGTAGGTTCAATCCCCATATGTGGAGCATATGACCATGTGAGAGCAAATAGGGACTTGCCCATTGTGGAATGCATATGATTATTATAATTAAATTGCACAAGAGAAAGCCATTTGCTCTAGTGAGTTTGTTCTTTGGTGCAAAATAGTCTTAAATATTGTTGAAGGTTGCAGTTGACCCTTTCTATCTGCCTGTCCATCTGTGGGTGGAATGCAGTCGACATCTGCAACTCTATCTTCAACATCTTGCCCAGATCTTTCATAACTTGAGCAGCAAACTGGGGGCTGCAATCTGAAAGAATGGAATTTGGAAGACCATGATGCTTCCATATGTGGTCTCAGTAAAGCTTAGCCATTCCAAGAGATATAATAGTCTTAGTTGTGGGAATAAATACGACTTCTTTGGAGAATTAATCAATGACCACTAGGATTGTGTCGAAACCATTGGAGATTGGCAGATCCGTAATAAAATCCACAGAGATATCCTACCATGGGCCTTCCAGAATAGGGTTTGGTTTTAACAAGCCACCAGGTTGGGTATTGGTTAGCTTCATCTGAGCACATCATTCACATCAGGAGCAATAGTCTTTAATCTGGGTACAGAGGCCACCCCAGTAATAGTAATGGGAAACCAGTTCCATTGTCTTCTCCGCTCTACCATGTCCTATAACCATGGAGTTGTGGTATAGTGAAATAATATCCTGACAGAGATTTTCCTCCTCAGGCACATAAATTTTTTCTTTTATTGTAATGAGGCCAGTTTCATTCACCATGTACCTCATTAAGTTGCCTTCTAGGCTTCCATGTATTTGAGCATTCCTGATGTGCTCGAGTATCTTCTCTTCTACCCCTTTAATGTGGGTAACTTCCATCTGTTGTACACATTCTTGGGGAATAATGACAATGTCTTTATTATCATTCTCAATACCGATTGTGTGATCTTCTCTTTGGCTAAGAGTGTTGGCCTTTCCTATGGAAGTCCCTGGCTTACATACCAGGAGGTAATTGAATCTTGATAAATATTATGCCCATTGTGCCTGACGTTGATTCAGGTTCTGGGACTTCATAAAATATTGGAGGTTTGTGTGATCTGTCCAGATCTCAAACTTGTTACAACTTCTCTTTTCTTCATCATGTGCCTTCTCTTTTCTTTCTCCTTTCCTTGCCTTGCATTACTGTTTCACTATGTTATACTTGACCTGGATAGGGGCGAGCATAGACTCAAAAGCAAAGCTTATCCTATGGTGAAGATCTAGGGTGACAGGCACAGTGGTGCTGAGTGTATCATTGACAGGGGTCAAAGGTTACCCTATAGAAGAGGGTCGAGGGTTTGAATGAGAGTTCGACAAGGAAGAGCCACAGATAGAAAGTGCCTGTGGAGGTCAATGACAACATTCACTATAGAGTGGAATGGAGACTTGCAGAGGGGACAAATGGAGGCTAGATTGAGTAGATCTAATGTGGGAAAATATGGTAATCTACTGAGTGGTTTATATACATGGAGAAAGGAGAAGTGACTAAGTGGTGGAATGGAATGGAAATGGAAAGAACACTTAGTCACTGGAAGGGTGGAGGGCACAGGAGAAGTAAGAAGACTGATGTGGAGAAATAGAAGCCCTAGGATATGGGATATGGAACACATCAGGGAAACATGAAAGAAGGAAGAAGACTGATGCAGGGAAATAGAAGCCCCAGGGTATGGGGTATGGAATGCATCAGGGAACTCTGGGGAAAGGGTATGGAATGGAAAAGAAGCCCTGGGGTACAGGGTTCAGAACAGAGCCTATAGGGTAAAGGGGAGATCAGATCGGGAAAGATCCTGGGATAATCTGGAATAGAAGTGCAAGAAAAATAAGTGGAGCATGGGAGTATTTGAATGCATGACTCCACAGAGTGAGAAGGAAAAGTGTAAACGTAGAAAGAAAAGAGAAGTTGTAATATTATCCCCACAGTACATAGCAAGTCCATGATGCAGCTTTGTCAGAAATCAATGGTATAGTGTCCAGGGGAGCCAGTGACGTTGGCATAGGCAGTGTTATCCCAAACATCATTGGACTCAATATTGGGATCATTGGATGTGATGGAAGAAT